>VWZP01008990.1:1507800-1709024 GCA_013396995.1 Dicaeum eximium | reverse complement strand
ATAATAATAATAATAATAATAATAATAATAATAATAATAATAATAATAATAATAATCTAAGTTTTCTGTATCTACTATATCTCAGTTTGGTATTTTTATACAAGACTCTTCACAGAAAGGTTTAAATTTCTATTACTTCCCCACCCTTCCAGAATGCCTCATATATAGTGAAGAACTAAAACTACTTAGTGGTATCTAAGAAAAAATTTTAAAAGTTGTTCCCCAACACACATGCAAATAAGAGACCTAATTTTTATCTCAAAGATCTCTAATTCAGATTTAAGGCAGGGGGAGGGGAACCCAAAGAGTCGAAGTCTTCAAGAAGAGAATTGGTGCACATTTTTTGGCAAGAAACATTTCTCAGAACAAATTTTCTGTTCTCTCAGCAAAAAGGTAGATCAATTCAATGCATGGATATAATTTAAAAGCAATCTATGCTCTAAGCAATTTATCAAATTGCAGCTGGAGGGAAGACTTCAGATAACCTAAAACTACTTGTCAGGGTTGTGAAAAAGGCAGATTTTTGAAATAGGAAATCTTTGCAGGCTTTATTTTTAATTTTCACTCCTTTCTTCTGCTGCTTCTTCCTCCCAATTTTGTTTCTTTACTGAAGTGCTGTTTTAGTAAAATAGTGTTTTGCTTGCTTGCACAAATGGGAGAATTTTAAAGTGGGGTATTTTTTTCCCTGTAAAATATGATACTGAGTTTGAAGTGTCAATTTTGTTTAAAAATTATGCAATGAAATTGTATCTGGGATTGGAAATTTTTCCCAACATGCCCCTTTGGATTTGTATTTTTGTCTGTGTGTTATTTGGATGTTATCATCCCATATTCTCATTAAAGTAAAGATTTCTACCTGTACCTTCACTGGCCTTTAGGTGGATGCAGCTGTAGACAAAGATCTTTCTCCCTCAGATGGTTTGAGGGGCAGAGCCCCTTTCAGTGGTGGACGTGTGGCCAGGTGGCCAAGAAGGCCAATGGCACCTGGCCTGTGTCAGGAATGATGTGGCCAGCAGGAGCAGGGCGGTGATTCTGCCCCTGGAATGGGCAGAGACCACACCTCGAGTGCTGTGCCCAGTTCTGGCCCCTCAGCTCAGGAAGGACAGTGAGGGCTGAAGTGTCCAGAGAGGGGAACAGAGCTGGGGAAAGACCTGGAGCACCAGGAGGGGCTGAGGGAGCTCAGGGGGCTCAGCCTGGAGAAAAGGAGGTGCTGGGGATCAGGCTCTGCTCCCAGGAACCAGCAACAGGACGGGAGGTCGTGGTCTTAGCTGTGCCAGGGGAGGTTTAGGTTGGACATCAGGAGGAATTTCTTCACAGAAATGGTGATTAGACACTGGAGTGGGCTGCCCAGGGAGGTGGTGGAGTTCCAATCCCTGGAAGTGTTTAAGGAAACTGGATGTGGCACTCAGTGTCGTGGTCTGATTGAAACGGTGGTTTGGTCATAGCTTGTACTCAGTGATCTCAGAGGGCTTTTCCAGCCTTCATCATTCAGTGATTCTGTTTACAAAAAGAAAATATAATGGGCTGCAAGCTTCAATCATGAAGGCTTTCTTTTCTGCTGAAGCATCTTTTAATTGTATTTTTAACTACACAAGGCTGGGTAAAATTGTTAAAATAATCTAATTCTGTTAGTTATTGAACAGGGAATTTCTGACTACCTTCCCTGAGTGAAAGAAAGTTGCAAGAGCATTTTAAGGTTTCTATATTGAAATCTCCCTAACTTGTCTGGGGGACTTTGAGAGGTCTGAGTACTCTGCCACTGTCCAGCTCGAGATCAGCACCCCTGATTCCCAGCTCTGCAGTTTCCCCCCATAAGGGAGGAACTTCACTGGATTTGGTGCTGAACCCCACAGTCCCTCTATAACATCCAGTTCAAAATGAAACAGAAATCAAGCAAGTGAACTCTGAATTTGTGACTTAATTTCATCTTTTCACCAGAGTGTTTTGAAGAGCCAATCATTGCCTCAGAAGAGAGAAAACCAGGCACAAGAACCTGCTCGTGTTTATTTACCTACAGTTCAGTAAGGAGGGGGCTGTAGAACTAGAAAGGCATTTTGGGTGCCTGAGGAGTGAGGGCACCCTCAGTTACAAGGTTCAGCCTCTCTTCTGGATATCACATCCCAGCACCCACCACCAGCTCAGTGCTTGGCAGATTATGGAATCACAGAAGGGTTTGGGTTGGAAGAGATCTTAAAGCTCATCTCATTCCAACCCCGTGCCGTGGATGGCAGGGACACCTTCCACCAGACCAGATTGTTTCAAGCCACATCCAACTCAGCCTTTTTGCTTCATTGAAAAGCAGCTCCACAGCATCCTGAAAAATGAGGCTGTGACTGGATGGAGCAAACACAGCACTCTTAGAGTCCTGCTGAAAGATGTTGCTTAACTCCCAGATTCCTCTCAGCATTCCTGACAGCAATGAGATCTGCAGCCATAAAACCCTCTACAGCCTCCGTCTTTGAAAAAAAAAATTTAATAATCAGTAAAATTCAAGCTCAGCTTGTTGTGATGAATTATTAGAGCCTGTCATCATTTTCGTGGGGGGAAAAAAGACTAAAACACTATAATGGAACACAATTTTATGGTTTTTTCCATTTAATTGATGATGGGCTGAATTTTTATTAATATTTCTGGGCTCCAGTGTAAGATGCTGAAAAAGCTAATATGAGATCATTGTATCTGGTTAATGTGTGTGCTTTGCAAAATTGATAAGCCCTGTCAAGACATAAATTATTTAAAATTTGATAAATGTGTTGAAATCACTGAATTTTCAAACCGATAAAGCAGAGTTATTTCTCTTCCCCTCCACACACCCCCCTTCAAACTGGGGCTTTTGTGCAGCCATTCAGTGGGGCCACGTTATCTCATGGCCTGTGAGGCTCCAAAATCAGCACAGGGAACCCAGAGAGGTGTCCTGTGCTGCTGCAGAGGGGACATGAGTGTAAACCCATGGGACACTTGGGCATGGACGCAGCAGAGAGTGAGGAGACCACTGGGAGAATTCCAGTATGAGTTTTTCACTGGTGAAACTGGGGGCTAGAAGAGTGGTGGTGCCCCTCCTCTCCAGCAGTGGGATAGAAAGCTCCCAGTGAGCAGCAGAATGGTGCTTCAGAGCTGTTTATTCCAACAGACCAATTCATTCCAGCTAATTGCTGAGAGTTTTTAAATGATTCCTGGCAGGGGTGAAGCTAAAGGAATGATCGCTGGTGATTGATGAATAACCTGGATAAAATTCCCAAAGCACCAGAACTATTAACTCTTGCATGGGGACACCTGCTTTTATTTAGTGCCTTGCCCACAGAGAAAGGCACCGGAGTGAGTTCCAAATCAACCCAAATTTGGGCAAATAGAGAAAATAGAGCATTTACTGATACCGGTGTCTCATCAGTGTCAGCTCATTTCTCAAAAACAGCTCACAGGGAATGTTATTTAACCCTGTGCTGCTCTGCCATGGTCAGGATCGTGCATGGAAGGGGGAGATTTTGAAGAGCAATCACCATCTTTTAGAGGAGGGCACAGGAAGAACCAAAAGTTTGAAGTTTAAAAGTCCATAAATATAAACCACACCACACTGATTTGAGCTGTTCTCGCCGTTTACGCAGCGAAAGAAAACAGCGAGATGCGCTATGGATGGGGCCATATGGATGTGTTTCTTGCTGGAAAATATCTACAGGCTAATGGAAATTTTAGGGTAACTGGGTGCCATTTTACAGCCTCTGTAATAGGGAAAAAGATTAGGTGATTTCTGTTTGGAAATTGATGGTTTGGAGGGAATGGGAAAACACCGGTGCAGCAGAGAAGAACTCCAGCAATAGCCATCTGTTTAAAAGGATACACTAACTTGCCTAAGCTGGTATTTTTCAAATACCCTACCAGCAATATTTTTCACTATAGTGATGCATTATAGTGAAATGGAAAGATGCTGAGGAAGTAGTTTTTTCCAGCATGTGCTGCATTCTTTTAATACAGATTTTTTTATTGCCCGGAAATTGCTAACCAATGTGAATAAACAGCTGAACAAAGGCATCAGCCCTTCCTCTAACAGAAAATGCAGCCAGTGAGGGAAGGGCCTTGGGAAAACTGAGTGTTAGAGTTGGGTTCTCTTATATTGCAGAAAACTTTATTCAAAACAGGAAAAATATCTGCACGCCACAAAGGTTTTACATTACAAAAGCACAACAGTGCTTTCCTGAACTGTGTCCCCTCGTTCCTGCTGCTGCAGTGGCCACTGAGCAGAACCAGGTGGTTCTTTGTTAAGCCCTTTTTTTACTGAATATTTGCAAGACACAACCAATTTACCATCCCGAGCCACGAGGGCCCTTCCCCACAGCCCTCTGAGCTGACAGCTCTGTCAGCTCCTGAATCCCACCCCTGCAATGAAATCAGTGGAACAAGGCAGCACTGGGATGGAGCAGAGTCAAGAATTAAGGCTGTGCAAGACTGGAGAGTCTCACAGCCTTGCAAAATACTTCAAAAAAGAGAAGGAAAAAAATACTCAAGCAAAGTGTAAGGTATGGCTTTCTGCAGTGCCTAGGGATTGCTGTCTGGGCCTTACACAGGGGTATTACATCCTTATAATTCAATTTATCAGTGATTTCACGTTCCTGTGTTATGCAAGCTGTTCTGTTGCCACATGAAATAGCCCAGGTCACTGTAGCTTCAGGGGTGTGTTTCATTATCCCGTGAGTAAACCTCATTTGGTGTAACACAAACATAAATACAAGTAGCAGTAGTCTAGCAAGGTGCAATTCTGTGATTTCACCATCATGGCCTTGAAATGCTTGTGCCCTGCTACGTTATTGATGTGGCAAACCCTCCTGGCTTTAGCATGTGTTAATGTTTCCCACCCTTCAGCCATCCCCAGCCCTATGCCCACATATTTCTTCTTTTCCTATCAGAGCCTTCAGCAAGGCACCCCTGGGAAAGCAGCGCTCTGCCATCTCATCTGGTGTGAGAGCCCCCAGAAGAGACATACACTGAGCACATGGCTCAATGTCCTCTGCATCTCCTCATAAAAGGCGAGGGGAGGAAAGCCAAAGAGCCATTGCACGGATTTCAATAAGCACTGCAGAAGAAAAGTAGCCCAGATGGATATTTGAGGGTGTTCCTGTGCCCTTGCCAGAGGACAGTCAGAGCTGGGTGCAGACACCAGCAAAGCCAGAATCCCTTGTAAACTAAACAGCTTCCTTTCCATATATTTCACCTTAAAATATCCAGCCAGGTTTCCCTCTGACTCAGTTACAAACAGCTGTAGGTACCCATGGTTTGGGTGGTCATTAGCATTTTAAATAGCATTTCATTTAGCCATGCAAATAAGGAAAGTTTTTGGTGTTCCAGCACTGCCAGGCCCCTGGGCCCAGCTGTAATCTAGAAATGCAACAGAAAAGCCTCTTCTTTGTACTTCTCAAGGCCTCAGATCAGGTTTGGGATGGGTGAGCGTGTGCAGCACTTCTTGCTTCATGTGAGCAGAGTCACTTCTCTGCAGCAGGGAGTGATTTCCCTGGCAGTGGGGATGGCCAGTGTTCTCAGCATCACACAGCTGATCTGGGCTGGTGACAGGGTTAAGAGTGGCTGAAGAACCACACATCAACATGACAGAGCTTCAGCAGGAACTTTCCATCACAGCAGAAGTGATGTTTCCCCAGCATCATTGTGACAGTGCTATTTGGGCTGGTACAGATCAGCATCTGTCACTGTTTCCATTAGAATCTCCTATTTCCCCAGGTTCATAGCTCAGCCATAAAAAAATATAAGATAGAGGCAGAAAGTTGACATACAAGGTCTGGGGCTGAGAGTGATCACTGTTGTCCTTTCTTCCCCTGTTTTTAATCTAAAGAAGGAAATAAGGTATTTTTGCAGAGACACACCTGGCCCACTGCATTTCCAGGCAGCCATGGATTTATTTCTAGTAAAAAATAAGTGATAGGACAAGTGGAATGGCCTTAAGCTGAAGGAGGGCAGGTTTCAATTAGTTATTAGGAAGAAATCCTTTACTGTGAGGGCGATGAGGCACTGGACCAGGTTCCTGGAAGTGTTCAAGGACAGGCTGGAAGGTGTCCCTGCCCATGGCAGGGGGATTGAAACTGGATGATCTTTAAGATCCCTTCCAACCCAAACCATTCTGTGGTTTTATGACTTAGTAATAGTGGTGGTCACCTTTCAGCATTCAAGCTATGAATGTTGCTGCTGTTCCACATTTCATCTTAATTACAACATCAGGGGTGATCAGAAAGAACACGTGGTACTGGGTTGGGGCTCTAGAACAGGCCCCAGTGAAGATTAAAGGCTTTGGAGTTTTTAATCTTTGCCAGATGATGAAATGAAAAATTGCAATTTATAGAAATAACAGCTGGATATTGTTCCAGGTGGTTCCTGTGAGGAACCAGAGGTGTAGGAGACCCTTTGGGATCAGGAGCAGAGGGAAAAGCAAGCCCAGCTTTGGGGTTTCCCTCATGAGACATGAAGCACAGAATTCCACCCCACACATTCCACACCTGTGCTTCGTGTTTTGGCTGCTTTAGGCAAACTTCCACCCTGTAATGTTGCTGCTGGAGAGTGAAAACCCCATCCCTGCATTAGTTGTACTGGGATTCACCACCTGGATCCTGGCACTGTCGGATCAGTGATGAAGCAAGAGCAGCATTTTGCCAGGAAGGGCCAGCAGCAGTTTGTCCCTGGGGACATGGGCAGGACAACAGTGTCCTTTCTTCTTCCCATTTTTAGCATCTCTGTTCTGTTCACACATTTTGTAGAAATAGCTGCAGCTGAAAAAGCTTTTCTTTTGTACATTAGGATGACGGTGTAAAGCAGTTCTAAACAGAACAGACCCTAAAAGTGCCTTCTCCAAAGCTTCTACTCAAGATATAAAGGCCCTAAAAAGTCAGATGATCATTTCTGTCCTGTTGAAACACAGATCTTGCTTCTGACCTCAGGATCATACACTCGAGTTTTGCATTTCCAACAGGACTTCTCTGCCAGAGAAAACAGGGAGAACACACCTAGGAAATGTGGGTCTGCACTGAGCTGGAAATTTTACTGAGACCTGTGTGTTTGACTCTGAAATCTTAAGGCCATTCTGTCACTACCAGAAGGAGGTTTTGATTTCTGATTGCAGACTCAGCTTGGCCTTGCCACAGATCTTAAAATTGAGCTGTGCTGTGTGGCTGGGAGGGCTCAGCACTTCTGGAAGGCTGGGCCTTGCTAAGCACAGGCAGCTGAGCAGCTGAAACGAGCACATCAAAATAGGGCCACGTTCAGTGTCAAACTAAGGGCACAAACATGCAAACTAAGTTTGGATCAAATGGAAAAAGCAACACCAGAAAAGACAAATGTACAATAAGTGGTTTAGGAGACAATTACACCAACAGAACAGGATTTTAAGCCTTAACCATCTGGAAGGTTGTGGGGAGAAAAAGGAAGGGACTGGAAAATTGTGCTGTTCTATTTCACTCCATCTTTTAGCAGAGGGGCCACTTTGGTCTTCAGGTTTCCACCTTCCTCAGTCAGGTATTCATCTACCAAATCTGTGAGCCTGGGGCACCTGCCTGCTCTTGCACATCACAGCCACCAACCTGTCCAGAGGTTTATCCATTTGTCCCTGTGGATGGCTCCTATTGAGATTTTTGCACCTTCCATAATCTATTTTGAGTAAAATCCTTGAACTCTCTTAGGGCAGTAGAAATTACTCCATACAGTGATCCAGGTGACTGATTCAGACCCTGTGGGTATAAAAATAAATATGAATGACTCCTGCTGTGTCTTGGCTGTTTTATTCCCCTCTCACGCTGCTCTCCCTTTCTGTCTCGTTGCAGGTGTTCTGTGACACCGGTCGGGCCGTACGAGCCGCGGAGGTGCTGGACTGGGAAGACAAGGATGCTGCAGAGACACTGGGTGACAACGTGGTCCATTCCAGGATCATCAACCCTCTACGCCTCTTTGTCAAACCATCTCCAGTGCTGAAACACGGCCAGGTGTCCTACTCGGACAGCATAGAAAACTTTTGGGATTGGTTGTCCAACATCACGGAGGTTCAGGAATCTCTGGCACGAACTAAACGCAGACCTATAGTAAAAACTGGGAAATTCAAGAAAATGTTTGGGTGGGGTGACTTCCACTCCAACATCAAAACTGTAAAGCTGAACCTCCTGATCACGGGGAAAATCGTCGATCACGGCAACGGAACCTTCAGCGTTTATTTCCGACACAACTCCACGGGTCTGGGGAATGTTTCTGTCAGCCTGGTGCCACCTTCCAAAGTGGTGGAGTTTGAACCATCTCCACAGTCCACGCTGGAGACCAAGGAGTCCAAGTCCTTCAACTGCCGCATCGAGTACGAGAAAACCGACCGCGCTAAAAAAACTGCCTTGTGCAACTTTGACCCTTCCAAGATCTGCTACCAAGAGCAGACCCAAAGCCATGTCTCCTGGTTGTGTTCCAAACCCTTCAAAGTCATCTGCATTTACATCGCCTTCTACAGCGTCGATTACAAACTGGTGCAGAAGGTCTGTCCCGACTACAACTACCACAGCGAGACGCCGTACCTGTCCTCGGGCTGACCCCCCTGGGGCCGGGCACCACTCACAAAAACGAGCATTCCCATTAACCTCCCGGAGAAGAATATGTTTTCCTATCAGGTTAAAGTCTCCAAAAACTGTAGCTGTGTTCGTGCTGTATTGTAACTAATCCAGCTGTTTATGTAACAATCGTTTTCGTTTGAGGCCGCTGCATTTTGGCTCTCTCATCATTCATAAATGGAACTGCCAGGCAGGCACGTGACAAAAATCAAACAAAATTATGTCTGTAATGAACACTGATCTTAAACATCACTTTTTAAAACTACTCCATGGCAGAGAGGTTGTCTTTTACTTGAATTGGACAGCGCTTAGCAGGTCCTATTTCTCATTGGGAACTTTAGGTGACAGTAGAAAGAACAAATGATGAAGCAGCTGCAAAGCTGTTCATACTCAAACTTCAAATAAATAGCTCTCCCACTGATTTCATAAAGAATGTTACACAGAGGGCTCAAGTAGTCAAGTCCAAATACTAAGAGGAAGTGCTAATTCTTTGAAAAAAAAAAGAAAGCTGCATTTTCATGAGTTATAGTAGCTATAGGTGTTCATTGAAGTGAAGAGTGAGTAGTTCTTCCTTCAGACTTCCTACCCATGGATATGCAATGATGTAATTAGACCTCGATGAGCTTTAGTTTATTAGACCCACACAGGTGTGTGGTATCCATTCCTTCCTCCCATGCCCACCACTGGGTTTGATTCCTCTCACACATTCACACAAGCACACCCCAGTATTACTTTTGTAGCAACAGAGAATCTATAAGCACCTGGGAAGAAGATAATCTCTGTTTAAGTCAGCCTGGTCTAGTGGAAGGTGCCCCTGCCCATGGCAGGGGGGTGGGAACTGGATGATCTTTAGGATTTGTTCCAACCCAAACCATTCTGTGATTCTCTGAAGTCTGAACTGTAATGGGGGCTGGCTTCCAGGCAAAGGAACCAATTATTTTGCTATCCAGCCCCTGAGCAGTAAAGTGCAGCAAGGAAAACACATCACAGCACAAGGATGGTACCTGGAGAAGCAGCTTTCTCCTTCTTGGCACCAGTTGTTCCCTTGGCACCGCACTGCACACACAGTCAAAGCATCAGCCATGACAAAGAGAGAACAACAAAAACCTATGCACCTTCACCTCATAAAGCAGGTTTGAAACTGTTACTATAAATAGTCAGCCAGGCTTTCCCCTAGTGCAGAACCAGCTCCCTGCACTGCAGGTTTAGCAAGGCAGGGCCCAGTGGGGCTGTGCTCCACCAGGAGTGCTCCCAGTGCAGCCAGGAGGGGTTGGCTCTGGCCATGCAGGTTCCAGATCATCCCCTGGGCTTTGGCTGGGTATTGATCTGTGCTGCTGCCAATCTGCTCTCCTGCTCCTTGGGACAGTTCCATGTCCCAGGTCCTGTGGAAGGAGCTGGCTGAGGAAGTGCTGATTGCCTCCATCAGACTTGCAGGGCAGGGTTCAAGAAGTTACAGTTAAATAAAGCACTATTGAAATACTGTTTGGTGATGTGCACACAGACAAGTGACTGTGGCAGCTCAGAAGGACTCACCCATGAGATTAATTCTTATTTCCTTGGTAAGGACTCACACAAAAAAATTACTCTGTTAAAACTATACAAGTAACTGGGTGATTTGTTTTTCTCTTTAGGTGACAAATTTAAATGTGTGGTTTAGTTCGATCAATAATCTAAATGTTTTCCTTCATCTTATTTCATACAGAGTCTCTCCTGGTCTATAATGATGTTTTTTAATTTGCCTATTCCTGTCAATTCCAACAAGTTGGTCTACTTTGTATTCTGTATAGCTTGTCCTCGCCCCAGCTGTACATGAGCTTGGATTTATTGCTACGAGTTCAGTGGTTGGTGCTTTTGTAACTTAGCTGTAAGCCATGATTTTATTGCCATGTATTTTTACTCAGCACTGTAGGCAATTAAAAGAAAACCCTACATGCTATTTATTGTAGAGTATGTGGAAACCATGTATGTATATACACTTAAATATGTGTACATATACAGAACATATGTGTACATGTATTTGTATGTAAATAAAGAGAGTTTATTAAATCTGGCACTTGCTTGTGGCCTGTTTGATTTTTGGTTTTAAATGTTGCATGTATGAAGACACAAAGCAAAGCTAAGGCACAGCAACATTTCACTGAACATTTCTGCCCAGCTGGAATTTGTTTTTTTAGGAGATTTTTAAAGATGTGCTGTGGTGAACTGTGCACAAGGCAGAGGAGGTTCAGCAGCATTCCATGAGATTCCAGAAATGAAATACACAATCCTCAACTGTTTAACAATTGCACCAGGCACATCAAAAGCAAAGGGGAAAGTTTAAACTGGACAACATTCCCAAGCAGGAACACGCTGGGAGAGAGGGCAGCACACTCCTGATTCAGCCCTTGCTCCGCTCCTCAGCAAAAGGGGAGCTGGATTCTGCTCCTCCCTGGCTGTGGCACTTCCCAGGCTGAGGTTTCCTGGCCTCAGGAAGACAAACCATGGGAGAAGCTCACCCCAGAGTCTGCTCCCATCCAGCCCTGGCACAAGGAGGCAGCCTGGCAGCTGGAGCAGGAGCAGAGGGAGGGAGCCCTGGTACCAAACTCCATCACACCCAACCAGTCCCCACCCCTCTCCTTCCAGCCACAATACTTTGTGAATCAGCTTAAAAGCAGGTGGTTGCTTTTTCTGTCAGATTAATTTTGAAAACATCACGATAAAAAAAAAAAAAAAAAGCAGTTACATTCTTACTGCAGTCAAAATCTGATTAAGAAGAAATTCTTTACACCCAGCAGGGTAAGCAAAATATAATGCAATGATGACAGGCTTGATTAGGTCAGATGTCATGCTGCCCATGTAAACAAAACGAAATGTGGTTTCATTTCACACAGAACAGGCCATGTCTTTAAAAACATTTTCCTGTGTAACAGGTGACTGTTTCAGACAAGTTTCAAATTGTAACTATTATGGCTCTTATTCAAAGGATTTTGAAACAAAATCTTGAATGATTAAATACTATTTTTAAGAAGTGTCTTGAGTGGGCAAGGACAATTTATGACTGCAGAAATTTAATCTTGAAGTTTTTAATATACAGCCTTTATTTAATCCCAATCTCCATGGGATATTTTTGCACACATTTATATCAATGCAAATGTCATAGAATCCTGGAATATCCTGAGGTGGAAGCGTCCCACAGGGTTCATTGAGTCCAGCTCCTGTCCCTGCACAGGACACCCCAAAAATCCCACCTTGTGCCTGAAGCACTTCCTGAACTCTGGCAGGTTTGAGGCTGTGGCCACTTCCCTGGGGAGCTCACATTAAATATATAAACTTCTTCCTAAATACCTTTCCTGTTGTTCTCCCCATCCAATGGATATACTCAAAAGAATTCCAATAAAGAGCTCATTCATGACAAACATGTAAAGCCTCAGCTTTTTCTTTAGCCAGCACTCTGTGCAGAGCTGCAGGAACCATGCACATCCACGGGTTTTTAATCATTCCAACTTAAAGAAGGAAGTGACAGCCTGGGGGTTTTCTTCTTTTCCCCCTGAAGGATTTTGTCCTCTGGACTTTCAGGTTTCTGATCTCCCTGATGCCCTCACCAGAGGTCACGTCCTGCTGCACGTTCTTTGGCCTCCTGTCAGCTCCCCAGCGCCAGGGGCTCTTCTGGGGACCTCGAGGCAGTGCCCAGCCCCTCCCCAGGAGCAGCTGAGCCACAGGGGCCAGCAGGGCAGAGACCAGCAGGGAGCTGAGCATTGTGTGCCATGGGCTACCTGGGCTTGCACATTTGCTTTTCAGGGTGAATTTACCCAGTAGTGGCAAATGAGCAAACCCCTGGATGATCCTGATGCAACTGGAAAAACTCTCACAGCAACCAAGCCAAGGGTATTCTGTGCAGATCAGCATCCTGTGCTGCTTTTCTGTTTAAATTGTAATTCCAGGACATTAGAATTTCCTATTTGTTTTATGCTCTGTTGACCAGCATAATCTGGATAATGTTTTATTTATAGTATAATAATGATTCGTCATTAGCACTGTCTCTATTCAAATTTGCACAGTTGAAAAGACAATAACAAGCTGCTCTACACTAAGTAGCTCAACGAAACACACATCAATCAAGTAGATTTTTAGCTGTAGGGTGTCTAGTTTGAAAAACCAGACTTTGCCATTCCCATCTCTCCCTCGTGAGCACCTCTTGCACGTGTCTGTCAGGAGCAGCATCCTTTGTTTTGGAACTAACAAATCAAGTGGGTTCACAGAAGAGGAGCTGAATTGTCATGAAATTCCTACTTGGTGTCAAACCTTGGGGGATTGTTGAGCTTGGGGCTGCAAAACCTGTTCAGATCTGCAGCCAGGAGTGCTGGGAACTGAACAGAGTCCTCAGGACATGGCCAAGGCTGCTGCCACAGCTCCAGGCACAGCTCTCCACCCCAAATACTGGGGGGTGTCAGTCAGAAGCAAGGCCAGAGCTGTTGGTACTCTCAAGAAAGAACCCCAGCCAACCTGACTGAATTTTAAAAGGGGAAAAAAAAATCACCAAAAAAAAGCACTTTTTCCAAAAGTAATTCAGTCTCCAACTCAGCACAAATCCAGCACCAGCTGCAGCCCAATTAAAAAGCAATCACAGTCATGGGAAAACAGTTTAGTTGGAGAAGGAAAAAACCTACCTGCATAAACACTGGTGGGACTCTAAAATAGACTGCAAAAGAAATATCAGCACCTTCCTATTCAACAGTAATGGAACAGCCAGCCAGGTCAGTCTCTTGCACTGCTCTCTGCTTTTGCCCTCAAGCCAGAATAGAGGAGGGAAAACTCGTGTTTCAGGGACTTTTCAGTGTATTTTCTTCACTTTATGGAAAATGCACACTGAGATCAGCTCAGCTGGTCAGGGCACTGGTGACACCAAGGTCATGGGCTAGACCCCATAAGGGCCATTCCCTTCAGAGCTGGGCTGATCCTGCTGGCTCACTTCCAGCTCAGAATGTTCTGGGATTCCTCACCCAGACACACCCAGTCCAAGCCAAAAGCCTTTCCCAGGAAAGGAGCCATGTGGGAAGCACAGAGCTGGCACCTGGGCACACCATGGCCTCTTTTGGCTCATCAGGAGCCAGACTTGGAGTTCCCACCCAGAGCTGGGCCATGGGAGCAGGGCAGGGGCACCACAGGACGTGGCCTGATGGCAGCAGTGGGGCAGGGCCAGGACACAGGAGCCTCTGAGCCACAGCTGCCCCTGGGACGCGTCCCCAACACCCCAGGGCTCCCCTTGCCTCTCATGTTACCCACCCTTGGAAAACAAGGCAGCTTTTTTGGCAGCCTGATCCCAGAGCAGCACCTCACAGTCTCACCCTGCTCATCTGCCCTTGGCAGCCCTGCATTCCATCCCTCCATGCAAATCCCATTTCCTTGTTCTCTTGCCTCATTCCCAGACAGAGCGTGGCTCTTTCATCATTACAAGGCAATTAAGCCTTGGCTACCTTATCTGAACAGCTCCAAATAAGCTGGAGATCTCCTCAAAGGTGATACATTATAATTGGTTCCAAATTGGCAGGGAAGAGGATGGTGAAACATGAGACTCGGAGGTTATTTGAATTAGCCCTGAAGTTAAAAATGGCCAAAAAAACCACCCCCACCTAAAGCTATCAAGGTGTTTGTTATGAAATTCTAGTCAGTGTTGCTTCCCAGGAAACAAGACTTGGCATTTTTTGTGCTAGAGATGCTGCTTGGAGCAGCCTGGGCTAGGGAAGGTGTCCCTGCCCATGGCAGGGGGTGGAATGAGAGGGTCTCAAAGGTTCCTTCCAACCCAAACCATTCCATGATTGAAAAGATAAATACCTGAACAGCAAGGAACATCCCAATTATGAGGTTTTAGATGGATGGAGGGCACTTATACTCCCACCCACATCTCAAAAGGCCCTGGTGAAATGCAACTCACATGGAGCTGTGAGAAAAAAAAAATCAGTTCAGGTTTTCAAAACACATCAAGTTCATTTAACTTGGACAGGAGAACATGTTCTGGCTTAGCAGGAGAACAGCTCTGAGAGGAGCTGTCAGTCCCTTTAAGCCAGCAGTACTCCTTAAAAGAAGAGGTGGTGGAAGAGTGTCTGCAGCAGGTGATGCTGAGCACTGCTAACCTGGGAGCACAGAATATTTAACACAGATTTCTGAGCAGGTAAACTAAAGGATTAAAAACTATTTCAAGTTGCCATATTGAAGATCATAAGCAAGCCTATTTATTATATAGTACTTAGAGCTACTTAATTCCAATCCACTTCTCATGTCAGATATATTTAACTGAGGCGTTTCTGACTTCAATCGGGGAAGATTTGGATTAGCAAAGCACCCGGGGAAAACAAGATGCCTGCTCACCCCTGCTGCTGGAAGGCAACAACACACAGGGAGATTGATCTGCCCCGAGGGAATAACCCCTCTCTTCCACTTCCATCACTTGGTTTTAAAGTAAAAATACTACAAATAGCAGGCCTACAGTCTTTTGTCACAGCCAAGCAGAACCTGACTCCTTCAAGCCAAAGCAGCAGCACAGATGGATGGTGTGCAAGGCTGCCCAGCTCATCAGTGTCCAGACTTTAAGGGATACTTATATTTGGCAAAAAGAGGGGAGAGAGAAACCTATTCTGATTCACCACCCCAGTTTAAAAACTTTATCTTTAAAACAAGCACAGCCCCTTATTTAAAATGTGAGTATTGAATTGTGTTGCCAAAAGCAGATTAATTGCAGCTTCCAGGGAAAATACTCCGAGCTTATTTCACACTGACTTTATTCCCACTTGAATTAAGTTCCTTATGCTACACCAACTCATTTGAATTTTTTGAATTGGTTTTGCATAGTATCATTTACTGATGTACTATCTTTAATTACATAACACACATACACTCCAACTGCATTATTAATGAAAGTGTTTTTAATTAAATGGCTCTCAGCATAATATTCAGTCATTAATTTCCCATGCTCAGGATGTGGAGAGATCCTATTCTGATGGTCTGGGGAAGCTCTGTACTTTAGACGAGGGATAGTTGCAAAGCAATAGTTTTTGGGAGAAGTTGGAATCATTATGAGCACGGAATTACCTCCTCAGCAGCTGCTGCTGCAGTTCTGCTCTGCTGGGCATTGGCTGCTCTTCAGCTCAAGTGCTCCTTTTGCTCTGCCACACTTCACCGCTGGTAATTTGAAAATGCCTCTCCCTGGACTGGCGGAGATTCCAGGGTGAATAATCTCAGTTCTCTTTTAGGAGCAATTTACACTCAGACAATGGCACCAGGGCTGCACCCACTGCAATAAAAAGCTTCGCATCCTCCTCCCTAATTATGGTCGCCCACCTGTCTCCACTCTTAACCTTTCAGTGCCCTCAGAAGTGACAAAACTTTCACACTCCTGGCACAGGAATTATTTTTTCCCACCCACCGCAGGGAGACACAGACACACACACATCATGCAGTCCTTGCTGTGAGCATCCCTCACGCTCACCCTCTGCAAAAGTTGCCAACTATGGCCGAGAGGCACAAAAGCAGCATTTAAGTTTTTTTTTCTCTGCAAACTAGCACAAATTTACCACTGCTTCACACAGAGATGGCAGGAAGAACTCTTTTCCAGTCCAGACTGGCAGTTCTGTACAAACTTTTCCCTTCCTCAATGTCTGCAAGAAGGATTCATTTTCACCTCAGTTTATGCCTTCTATTTATTGATGAAAAAGAAATTCCATTTAAAATAAAAAGAATTCCTAGGACAGCATTTTCCAGGAGGACTTTGGAGGCCTTGGAATTAATTTTTTTTCTTTTTCTAGAAGAGCTCAAAGGGATTTGAGATGAACAAGACTGCCCACTACAGTAGTACCTGTTTCATCTGTGGTAAGTTCTGTCCATCCTCCACAAGAGCAAATAAAACTGGTTTTGGATAGGATTCTTCCTGGGACTCACCATTTAATTAGTCTCTAGTCTAGATAGTCCTGGACTTTAGTTTTTGACTACCAAGTCGTTCTCTTTAAAAAATCCTCTGATTTCCTAGGGTTAAAGGCCTTTTCCTCAGTGCTAATGCACAGGAGGAAGGGAGTGGCATTGTCCCAGCAGCAGGACACTCAGGGTCACATCCCAGTCACCAGCAGGTCACATCTCACTCACAGCCCCATCTCCTGCCCTGTCACTCTGCACTCCTCTGCTCTGCTGCCCTGCAGCTCTGTCCTCCCTGAGCTCAAGGCTGGCCCTTCCAGCCCTGCTCCTTCAACAGAAAAAAGGGGTGAACACAAAAAGCTTTATTCTGTCAAAAAGATACTAAACATGGACCTCCAGCACATTTACAGTGGATTTTTGAGAAATTACTAATATTTTCATATGACAGGATTAATTATAATATATGCCCACATTCCCAGCACTTCATGTCTACCTAAAACATTGTGCCATAATGAAGATAATTGAAAGTATGACTTCCATCAATATTTAATTAGCATTTGGTGCTAACTCATTATTTTGGTGCAATTAATTTGACATCTTGCTGCATGCCCTGCACAGATTTCCTCCTAGAGGGTTGTTTTATTGGTGGGCCATAAGTAACATAAGACATGTGCACCTTCCCCAGGGATTCGAGGGGACTGTGAAATATGGAGAATATGACTGACATTTTAATCTACTGCAGGATACAAAAGCAGATTAAAGCTCACAATGTGCATGTGCATTTGGCTCAGGCATTTCTGCAATAAGGGCAGTATTCTGCTAAACCAACATTTTCAGAAAACAAACTGTACCATCATCACACCAGGCTCTTCCATGTGTCTTTGTTCAAATCCCTCTTCCAGGCTGCAGAAGGACACACAAGATGTCAGCACACAGCTCTGGGAGCAAAGACCAAAGGAAGGTTCTCTTCCCTTCCAAATTATTTCTGCAGTTCTTCCCAAGAGCAATAAGAGTAGCTCTGCCCCCCACCCACTCAGGAGCAGCACAGCCAGAATCTCTCCCTTGCTGATATTTCTCTTCACCCACTCCCAGCAGCTGATAGCCAGGAGAGGGAGACAAAATAAATTCTGCAAGGTGCAAACAGGAAAGAATACTTGGCCAACGTGTGAAAGGGACACCAAGTCCTTCCAGCCCAAATTCACCAGAAATAAAAGCACTCATCACCCTCTGCTCATTGGTTATTTGATGAATCTTCTGTTCTGAAGATTTGACAAAGATGTAACAGAAAACAACCACAACATAAGCAAACTGCAAGTGCCCATTGCTCCTCTGGCTGCTCAGCTGCTCTCTCCTCCTGCCCTGCTGGGTGGGGAACACAAGTGCCCTCCTTCACTTCACCCCCAGCTTAACTATTTCAGCCAAATTTGCTGAATAAAGAGCTTTTGGCAGCCCCAGACACGAGTATGGCTGTGGGCAGGTGAGCAGAGGCTCCACTCAGCCAGCCCCACCCTTTGCCTCCCTCCAGGGCAGCATTTCCCTCCCAGCTGGTCAAACCCTGCAGGAATAAAAGCCAATTCTCATCACATTTAACCCTACAAGAATCAAGTAAAGATTACAAAACTCTGGCAGCACTATTGATGGTTCTGTGGTAAGAATCTCTACATACAGCTAAAGAAAGCTTATTTTTATTCCTGATGCTGTCCCAGTGGCACTGGACGTTTCTGAGCCAGGCCTAGGTGCCATTCTCACTTCTAAAAAATGAAGAAAAATATTCACGCCAGGAAAAACTTTCCATCTTTGTAATTCATGCAAAAACACAAACCAGGTTTGTTGTTAAAGACAATCTCAGTGTAACAGCAGCTTCCCCTACGTATTTTTATCCAGGGAATCAGGAACAAATGTTTAGTTTGCTGTCTGCAAACAAGCAACAAGATTATGGATTCTTATGACAGCACTGACAAAATAAATACAACTGTTCATAGTGTGACTATGACCAAGAGTGTAGATGTATTTATTACACAAAATGGGCCCAACTTCAAAATGCTCTCAAAATACCACATGGAGCACCCCCAACAGCTGATTACTAAAAAACCCCTCAAACCTGGTCCTTTAAACATTTCTTCTTTAAAGTTGTAAAATACCTGCACTTTTTACCTCTGCTGCTTTTTTTCACTGCCCAGAAAATTCCAATACCTAATTGGAAAACTGCAGCCTCCTGCTGAGTGCATACCTTGGTTACCAAATCAACACATTCTGAACACCCACAGTATTTTTTTTCAGGATAATTCTTTCATAAAGCCAGATTTTATACTCTGCTTAAAGTACTTCAATTATGATTTGTACAGAATATTCAGAGGTGAATCTTAACTGGGGCAGTAAAGACCCAGTAAAGACCACATATTTAACTGGGTGGCAAAACAACTAGAATAAGGTATTTATTGATTTTAAAAGTATCTGAAACACTCAATTTCTTTGATGATGTTTCTAAAGAAAAAGGATTTCTTGAGCCACCCAAAGAGATGCTAATTTCAGACATACAGACCCCACCACTCCTGCAGGCTCCCAAAGCTGGGGCAGGTTTTGGGTTTGTTTTAATGACAATGTAAAGGAGGATACAGAGACTCAAAAAAAAAATCAAAACCAACCTCTGAAGAGCAGATGCCCTTCAGGATTTACCCAGTTTTGCCAAATTGCAGCTGTAAATATTTCCCAAAGCTGATGCAGGATGAGTTGAGCTCCTGACAATAACTTTGTACCCCTACTTTCTCTCCCTATCCACTGAAGAGAAAACATCTTTACAGGAAAGACTGAAGCCTTGGGTTATGCCCAAATTATTTATTTGGAAAGATCATATTAAAACTCCCTAATGCATCCATCCTATTCTCCCTGTTCAACTGGAAATACAAAGCTGAAAATCTGAAAAAGCCCAGCAACCCAAAGAAACACCAGACAAACCAGCCTTGCTCACATACACAAATCTGTATTTTTTTAGAAACACTGGAGATTGAATATGCAAATTGTAAGAATGTATTAATTATCATTAATCATTCCTTCACAAAGACTAGAACTAATTGGAGAAATAATTTGAGAAAATTGAAGTACATGACAGAAAGCATTAAGATTCATTAAGTTTCAATTCTCTGGTCTGTCAGCTTGTCAGAAGTAGATGCCTGCTATTCTAGCACTACTGGTAAAATACTGAGTATTTTCCTAATCCAGTACACAATTTAACCCCTTTTATAGTTTGTTCTGAGATTAACTACATCTGGCACCACACATTTTCTGCTAGAAACCACTGTCACAAGGAAATTTGCATCTTCATTTCTTTAAATCAGCAAAATTGGACTTGCTCAAATTTCACTATAAAGCATTTGCAGGTCCACTAGGTATTTTGTATTTATTTACATTATTTGAGAGGTGCCAGCACACATTCAAAAAGCCCACAAGAGATGAACAGCAAGGCATTTGAAGAAAAAGCTGCATTCAGAAAACACCCACCCTGCTCCATACCTATGCCTCAAATTAATCTTGGCTGGAACAGCCAATAAATAAACAAATATTTTATGTCCCTGTCTTTGTGGTCCTGCAATAATCCTCCTCATTTGAGTTGAGTTGGTACAAACTCTTGCTCCAGCAGAATAAGCCCCAGCCCTGCTGTGAGGGAAGAATGAGGGCTTGGTAGTGCAAGGGTGAGTCTGACAAGGGCAGCCCATCTGCAGGAGGTGACAGGGACAAGATGCACCATTTAATTGACATTTTTTTCTCCATTTAAAAACATATGGTGAGGGCTTTACAACCACCACAGCTCTTAATATGGGGATGGCACAAGTACCTGAGGCAAGACTGAGTCTTTGCTGGAGGCAAACATTTTAGTTGTACACTTCAGTAGCAAGTAGGTGGTTTGTTTTAAAGTTTCAAGACTGAATAAACACAGCTGGGCTAGAAAATTGTGCACATAATACATAAAATTAATTTCAAAGCTTACAGAAAAGTTGCCAACTTAAAAATGGAAAATATAAATAGTTTATGTGGCAATTAAGGTTAAAATAGGTCAGACTGGGCTAGAGCTTCTATGCTTTAAGATTTCATCCTATTAGAATGTTTTTGCATACGCTTCAAAATTTACCTTTTTTAACTGAAATGGTTCAGTCAACTGTGCAGGGAGAAACGTGGGAAGTCAAAAACTGTAACTGCTTAAAATGCAGCAGCAGTTGTCTCCTTTCTGATCAGCAGCACCAAGTCTGACATGGTGTAATTTATTTTCTGCATGACTATCACTGCCAACGCATGAAACATGCATAAGTTGGGCAAAGCAGAGATTTCCACTCATTATACACCTACCCTTGATTGAAACACAGTACCTGCACGAAAATATTGTTGTGCTCCAAACTCTGCTAAGAATGCAAGACAAAAATGTTGGTGTCAGGTAACATTTTCAAAGCAGGCCCTGCTCCCTGCCTGACAGGTGATGATCTCCAGGTGCTGCTGCACTTTAACCAAGAGCTCAAAACACTCCTGATACTTTCCCTATAAGCCAAGGCCATGCCAACTCTGCAAAGTTGTTTTTTCTTCCCGAGTCTCAAAATCACAAGCTTGTTTCTGTTCTTTATACTTGACTTGTGAGAAGCCCAATTTTACACTTAGAGCACCAACTTCACATACTGTTTAAAATATAACTTATAGACACCCCCTTGGAATGCCATTCCAAAGCACTCAAGAATTCTCTCAGCTGAGCCTGGGATTTTTTTTTTTCCCTTGGTGCAGTGCTAGTAACAGAAAAAGCAAGTCCTTTGCATCTCACATCTGAAATGCTTCACTCTACTCCTTGTATTTTTTCCAACTTTCCCTGAGAGTACAAAAAAGGAAATCATCAAAAAGGAATCTTCAAAACTGACAACAAAAAGACATGTTCTTCTAGTGGGAAATTGCCAAGACGTTTGCAGAAAAATAAACTGTTCAAGACTAATTTTAGTTGGCAATTAATAGCATTTCCTCTGTTAGCAGACTATCACAATGTTAAGTGCAAAGTTATTTGTGTGTAATGGAAGCAGCTGCATCTTTAATCTAATTTACTTAATAAACGTGACAAGTAAAATTTGTAGTGGAATGGGTAATATTCTACCTTGAATAGTAATTGTAACTGAAGCCATCTAAAACAGAAAACCATGAATACTATGAAGTTTGGAGTGGTGGCACAAAGACTCACTTTAATCAACTTTAATTTCCCACCTGACTGCTCAGGCTGCACTCAAATCCTCCAACATCAAACCATCCCTTCAGCACAGGGCAGGACAGGCAATTCTGTACAACAAGAAATGGCTTTTACCCCATCAGCCTCCATCACCACTCCAGATCCAAGATTTGAACTTTCCCCATTTAAAGAAAGAGAAGGATATACACAGGACTGGACCAACACTGTAAAATACTTTCAACAATATTCAACTAAAAGGAGAAAAAGCTTTCTTCACGTGCTCAGCTTCCACACAAAAAACTGGTATTTGCTATAGAAAGAAAACCAGTGGTTTTTTAAAATCAATGCTCATTGAATCAATTCTGCTGAATAACAAAGAAAACTTTTTATGATGACAAGATAAACAATTGAGAGGAAAACCATCTTCAGACAGGATAAGAATATAGCCTTCTAAAAAAAGAAACAATGAAGTTTAATACTCTTTTTTTATCTGGAATTTGAAGCTCAGATCAGCCATTTGGATTGCATAAATAATTCTGATACCACTCACAGTGGTAACGAGTCCTGCTCCCCTCGCAGGTTACTGAACTGTCTGTGGGGATGTGAGTTATGCCATATTGATACAAACCCCATGAGGAACCTCAGACTGGATCATTGTGGAGTCAATTAAGGGATGTATGTTTTAAGCACACCTGGAGAATTTTGCATGTACCCAGACACACACTTTTTATAAAACAACTTACCTTGACATCACCTTTTTCAGGAGTTCAGCGTGTCCAAGGCCACATATCAGCAGTGCCACAACATCACTGATAGGGATTTATAACCATATGAAACCCCTGAGGTCCCCTACAGATTCCTCTTGCATATCACTGCTCCTGTAACAAATGCCTACAGCATTCCTGCTGGATGTGCTCATCAGCAACCTGTGCTCTTTGGCAGGACAAAGGATGATGGTTTTTGATGGTGTGTGGAAGAAGAAAGCAGATTTCAAACCTCCCAATCCCATCTTCATTATCACAGCATCAACCCTTCTTCCCACCAGTCCTGGCAGTCTTTGTAAAGGGAGACACTTCTCAGGTAGGCAAGTCCAGAGCTTTAAAGTGTCAAAACAGAAAAATAACCAAGTTAATGGAGATCAGTGCAAGGATGCAAGATGATCCTCCCCAAAAGAGGCATCCAAAAGCACAGCAGCATATTTGACACTAGACTGACAGTGCTGATAAAAGACCTTTCTCAAAGCAAAGGTAGCCATTGGGAACAAATGCAGGTACAGACCACAAATAAAGACAGACACACTCTGTATAAGTAACAACTTTATTGTAACTTGATGTGCTGAAACGCAAAAATATTTTCAGCAACAAGGTACAAAAAGTATTTCACCATTAACATCAGCTGATAAAAAAAGGCTGGATGGTTTGATACGACTGTTTACATATCTGAATTCTCTTTATCATTTCCACCCCAAAACAGGTCCAAGTCACTTCACTGGTTTAACTTCTAAAATAGGACTCATTGATCTTAAGCCTTCAAAAACCAGGTTACAAATAAGTTCCTTGCAAAACACTTGAAATAGTGAATTCCTTTCACAAACATAGTCCATTTACTGTAAGCAGAAGCCAAGATATGAGACTAAGTGTCTTGGCTAGCTAAGGAGCTAAGCTCTGCACTAAATACTCTATTGACAGCAGACAGAGACAGGTAACATCCATTTGTCAATTACAGGAAAAAAAATCAATTAAGCTTAAGAATTTTAATCAACTGTAAAATTCAACAAAATTTGACAACATTTCAGGTAGCAGTACCTCACATTTGCAATTCACTGCCTCCTATGAAACACAGTTTCAAATACTGCACATGGCTTTTATTCTCCCAAAGGAGAAGTCTTGCCGTGAGGATTTAAAAGGAACACAATCTCTGTGTAGGTCTTCTACTGATCTCCTGTGCAAAGGTGAATTTTATACTAAATACTCAATGTTTAGAAAAACATCAGAACTAGAGTAACCTTGTGTCCATGATTATCACATTTTGACATACACTTATCTTGTAACAGCAAATATTATCACAACTTCACAAAAATATACTCAACTTGTATCTGCAATACTTATTCCACTTGTTTGTGTAGTTTGTACCCCGGTGAAATTGAATTTAGGAAGAAAGAATCAACATGCAACAGAGGTCAAATGCAACTTGAACTTTTCCATCTCAGTTGTGTACCAAAGAGTATTCTTCACCTTTAAAAATACGTTTTACAAAGACCTTGCACCCTGTTAAATCACCCCTCCATTGCAACAGTTTCCTAAAAAGGCACAATGTGTTCATACTTCTGCATGCAGTAAATGGACTAGGAAATAAGGATTATTTATTGAAGCAACTTCCACCCAAAGCATCTCCTTAGGAGAGGTGTGAATGGAGAAAAAAATATATATATATAATACATAATAGCATTTTAACAGCAAATTGAGTCCTTATTTTTAGAAAGTCACCCTTGACAAAAAACACCACACAGTCACACACACGCACGCACACACACACACAGGACACATGCAGGGTTCTCCCCAGAAAAGCATGGAAGTGGTGGTTCACATCTATCTGAGAGAGTAGTGTTGGCAAGCCAAAACATGGCACCTTCATACGGCATATTCCTAACCGGGAGGGAAAACCAGGAAAAACCCCCGAGATTTCAGCCTGGAAAAACCTGACCATTGATTATTGGATCATTCCTGATCTGCTGCACTTCCAACTGAGGCTTTAAGGGCAAGTTCTTGAGATGTGGGGAATGCAACTGAGCTATGAATCCAAAGGGAAAAGGCTGTAATTACCAAAGTCCCGTTCCAGTGAGAACACTGCATGTAGGTAATTAAAGAGGTGAATAATTAGTGCACTCACTTTAGAATACAGCAACTGCTTTATCTTTTTCCTCAAGATCTGACAGAACTTGAAAACATAAATAAATAAAGTCCAATCTAAACAGATGGATCAGCAGAGGGCTCTTTCCTGCTAGTGTAACACACAGTTCACACTGCCTGGCTCGAGGAGGGGACGCTGATGCAGATGACACCACAGCACAGTGTCTGACTTTTTTTTTGGTACAAAGTGTGCTATTAGGCTTTAAAAAAAATTCTAGAAATCCTTAAGCTTTCCATCTGATTACTGTAAGTTGTTACTTTAGAACAGGCTGACCTGGGCAATCATTACAGCATTAAATATTCAAGTCACTTTGCACGTGAGTGCTGTGAGTTTTACAGTGATGAGGATGAGGAGCTGTAGTCCCAACACATTACACAGTGCAGCAAAAACATCATGATTTTGGAATGAACACCTTCACCTCCTGTTGTGGACAATGCTTATGAGACCTTATCTTAGATAAATATTTTAAAATTGATAAATCTCTGTAAATATATAATTTTATGCCTTGTGTATTACTACAACTTACGATTTTACACTTTAGCCATAATAAAGATTTAGTTAGAGGGTAAGACGGTAAGACAAAAATTCATGTTTAGAAGTTTTAGTCTTCAAAATTGGACTGGGCATTTTTTTCCAATTTACCTTTGTAAGTGGTTTACTAGATGCCAAAGTACAAAATCGTATATTCTTTCCTCTAAAAATTTCATTTGGAGCAAGTCAGATGAATCTCAATTAAATGAGGATGGAGAAACAATCTGAAATTCTCCTCTCTCTTCCCTGCATGACTTTTTTTAATAGGCAAACTCAAACCTTTATGCAAAGATGTTTATAAATTAGGTGAGATCTCCTCCCATTCCCCACTGCAAAACCCAAGTCTTACCCCCCAAAAAAAAGAAATACAGCATATTATCACTATTACAGTAAACTCAATGCAATAACTCAGGGAACATTTATAGTGTGCACTACTGCAGACTTTTCCTCCCAATTGTAAACAAAGCTATCAAACACTGAGGATGTTGATATTAAAGCTAAGGTTCATGTAATAAAGAACTGGCCCGTGACAAGCAGTTTACAAATGTTTCATCCTTTTCACATTATGCAGAATTTCAATACCATCCACAATGCTAGTACAATAACTGAAATGCAAGACTGAGCAAGTCTCTGCTTGCAGATACCATCTGACATTTCAGGGAAATACTCCTCGATGTGTGCACAGCCTCCCCAGGTGTTCAGGGGAGCCATGCATGTACGTCAAGATGGGAAAAATCCCCTCAAAAGCTTTTACCATTCACATGCCTTTTTCAAATAAGTGAAAATATTCTGTTACTTAAATATGAAAGCTCGCAATAGCCACCTTCAATTGAGTCTTAAAAAGACATGCCTTTCTTTTCTAACAAAACTAAATCCCATGTGGCTGTGGGCATTTTAAAATGTATCTAAAAAGTTAAGCCACAATTACCTGTACCTCATTAATTCATCAAAAGCAAAATATATATGTACCACACAACATACAAAAGTTACACATTAAAAGTGCATATTCAAAATCCATTTGGCCCATTTCCTCAATTTACATTTGGTCATTCTATGCATCCTTGACTTTTCTATGCAACCATACACTGGGATATATTTATTCCATATAGAACACTATTCCTTTTCACATTGAACCCTTTTACCTCTCGTTCAGTTCTGCATTAAATGTAAACTAATGATGGACCTTAAAGAAACACAAGCAGAAGGTTTATTCTGTGTTTCTTTTCACCGCTTGGACAGCTTTGACACACACACAATAAGCATTACAAACTGTAATGAAAATACATTTTTGGGCCAAACCATTGCATATTTGCCCCCACAATGAAAAATAAATTATGTTCAAAGCAGTATATTGCCATAAATAGCCTGTAGGCATTCGCTGAAGGTAAACAGGCTCTCCCTATATTTAGCACTTGCCTAGGGTACATGATGTGCCTCTGGTTCAAGTGCTTTTAATGAGAGGCCAGCCAAAACCTTCCAGTTAGCACAGGACCAAACTATAATCTTTTTCTTTTTTTTCTTCTGAAAATAATGGAAGATCCCTTTCAAAAATTAATCTTCAGTTATCAACTTTACTGCATTATGGAGCTAGTGCAATCCTGCAGAGCCTAGTCAAAAAGACAAGGCACATTAAAAAATAATAATAAAAAAATCAAGATACATTGGACTATATGGACTAGAGAGTCATTGAAGATAATTTAAGGCCTTTCAGTGAATTAGAGTAATCAGTCTAATTTAAAGCTGAGGATTAAACCATAAATTATCCATCTGAAAAGCAAACAATAGGCTTTTTCAGCTTCTGTTCTGTGGACAAGGATAACAAAAACTCTCGTTATGGTTTGTGAAAACACCTCTGGACAAGGAGGAGTGGAGTCAGTCCAATTTCTCTAGAGTCCATGGAAGATTTCAGGACTGTTTTAGCCGTTTGCGTGGAATGCCAAACTGTGGACACTGTGCAGACGCCAGAGCGCGAAAGGCCTCGGCTACTAAGTGAGGGTGGGAGTGGATCATGGACTTCCAGCCTGCAGTTTCCATTATGTCTGTGGCTTGGCTGAAAACAGAAGCATTAAGAACAGTCACACAATTTTACAAAGCAAAGCACAGTGGAGATGAGCAGGCAAGGCAGAAGTGCTATAGAAGGGCAGTCAAATATCGTGGAACAGACTGTGGATGCCAACAGAGAGAAGCAGCAATTTGCAATTTGGATATAGAAATATATAATCACATGTGGGACAAAAGGTACTTGTTCTGCTCTACTCAGTACCAGCCAGACCTCAGCTAGAGAACTGTGTCAGAATAGCCACCTTGAAATTGCTCAGGAGAAACAATAAAGAGGAAAACTAGAAGAAAATGAGGTCTAGTGCAGAGACAAAAAGCAAGGGAAGACACAATAATCTCATTACATAAAAGGGCACGCTCAGTTTGGGAGAGAGAAGGATGACAAGATGAATCAGCTCAAACTGCAGCAAAAATAATGTAGTTCATATCCCAGAAAGAGCCATGAAGACAGATTAGCTGGTTGGCTCCAGACCCCTTCACTGGGAGCCTGCAGTCTCAGTACCAGTGGAGCATACTGAGAATATTCACTCTTTTTTCAGTGCAGATGATGGGCCACTTCAATACAGCTTTCAATGGCCACTGTTGATTTTTAACTACACAAAAGCAATAACAGATTTCAGCAAGCATCACACTGACACCCAGGAGATTAAAAACTATATATTTACTCAATGTTGTATGCATTTACTTTTTGGTGGAATAATATAGAAAAAAGGCAAAAAAATTCACTTTGCACATGAAGAATATTATACTGGCTGGCTTGCATGTCACACTGACACAGGATAAATTTGTAAATTGGAACTAATATGTATCAATCCCAAGATCCCATTGCCCTGCATTTTCAAAAGCCTTTTGTGAGCACCCTCACACTGTTTCAGAAACATTATCAAGCATGAAGTTATCAGCTGACCTCTGCACCACATGATCTCTAAAACACCTTTGGCAGATTTCTAATGCAAGCCTTTCATCTGCTGCTGCAAGTCAGTGAAGGTGAGGGCCTTGAGAAATGATACCAAAGTTCAGACTCCCTGGTGCCCAGAGTCAGTAAATTAAGCCAGGCCCTCTCAAAATTTTTCCCTGAATTACTGTAGATGTCTGAGCTGAAGCAAAGATGACCAGCATGTTAACTTGCAAACATTCAAGACAGAAGTCAGCTCAGGAACTTCTGAATCACTTGAGAAGAAATACATCAAGTAACTACATAGTTATAATTCTGACTTATCTCTATGACTGGTATTTTACTATTTACCTTTCACCAAACACTCTTCCACATTATGCTCAATCATTATGCCTGTGAAGCCTTTTTTGTTTCAAGGAGAAACAATAATTTAAACTAAGTGGTACAGCACAGCCTTTAAACTCTCTGGAGATTCTGATGGTAAGAACTAAGTGCTCCACTGCCCTTACCCTGTTTGAGCCTACCACCAGCTATTCTGCAGCTGGCTGTCTTCCACTCTGTGATTCACAGAGCTGCTGCAATCAGTGCCAGAGCCTGAGCCACACAGGCTCAACCTATTTCCAGTGTAGGCAGGAGCCTTAGAGTCAGAGGGACCAGACTGACAGGTTGTGTGGCCTCCAGAGCACTTGTGCTGGCATGTGGGAAGGTGCACAAACGGTCCCCAGAGGCAAAGAGAGCAACTGCCCTCCTTTCTGTGGAAATACTGCAGGCTCAGACTGACCCAAGCAAGTCTCAAAACCACACTGGAGTTATCACTCCTCCAGGCACAAACCTGGGTACTCATGAGAATGGTTTTCTCTATAAAGGCTGCTTCGCTCATCTCACAGCACTGTGCCCCTGGGAGAGGGAATGAAAACCAGCTATTGTTAGGATCTCACACTGGAGAGCAGCTAACATTCCCTGCCATGAAAGAGGGAGTCACAATCATAACTGGGGTAGCATCTGCTGCAATCCTACTTTACTTACAGTCAGTGACAGGCCTCAGCAGTGTGGAAATGAAGCAACAGTTCTTAAGATCTGCAGTCTACTTAGCAGTGTTTGTACAGAACATCGTGGGGCAGGGAAACTTACTTGCTATTCCAGTTTTTCCCATCTTTACACCCAAGTTGTCTAAGAACACTGCACCTGCAAGAGAGAAGTGTGCTAATATTGAAAAAGATACACCAAGTATGAACAGAAATAGATTGAGAGTCTCATAAGTATTACTTGCCTGTTAATAAAGTCTATTGCTTGTGCTTTTAGCTGTTCAGCGCTGTGCAAATCTGCGAGGATAAGAATGTCAGCAACATTTTCTACCGAGAGGTTACTACAGAGTGCTTCCTCACACATCACCTTCAGCCGTTCCAGTGCATACTGGAGAGAGAGAAAAACTGCACCAATCATTCCTCAAACTCGTTCCTTCTCTCCCCATCTCTACAGTTCTTAAGACACCTCCAGCCAGGCTCGGTGCCTCCTGAGCTTAACACCAAACTGCTTCTGCACAGGTACTACAAAGCACAGCGTGCTGCACTGAGCAGTTCTCATGTGGAACACGGGCATTAGGCCTGACACAAACTAATTAGAGACCTTGCTGACAGAGTTTTTATCAAACAATGGAAATAATTCATTCCGAAGTTTTGATTTCACTTCTGCGTGGTAAGGGAGGAGGAGCAAGGACCCAAATCAGCATTGAACAGGTTCACATGTCTAAATGAGAGGCAAGAAATGATACAATGGAATTTCATCAACTACATTGTTTAATTTAATGTTTAGCCCCAATAAATTTAAGCTTAGCCCCAACCTATCTCTAAATTTCCTAATTTCCCTCATGCCTTCGATATAGTCTACGATAATTTTGATGGAAAATAATTTCATTCCCATATTATATTTTGCATGAATAAATTGTGCCTCCTTTTTGAAGGATGTCAGAGTCTGAACAGGTTTAATTTTTATTTTCTGGTATTTCAGACAATCATATAACTCTACCTTATAATAGTCTCTACATTTACCAATTATGCCCTAAATCAAGGCCAGGATTAAAAAAAATCCTTAATTGCTGAGTTGTAAATACCTTCCTCTCAAAAATCATAGTAGAAAAAGTATTTCAAAGAGCAACAATTTTAAGAGTAGACAAGATCCCAGGAAAGAAGAGAGGAAAGATTACGTTTGTAGGGAAGACAAAAAGATGAAAGTTCTAAAGCAGCAGTACTTAAGGGAAGCACAGTTAATTCAAGAACTTGGATAAATCTTCTTGAAGACTACAAAGATCTAGAATACATTTTATTCAAAACCCAATTTTCCAAATCATATTCATGGTCTCCAATTTCTAAAAAATTTTATACTAAATGAATACCTGAAACACTTCTCTTTACAAAAAGATATATCAGCTTTCTACTGCTAAAAAAAGTATATTCTTTCCTATCTTCCTTCATTTCTGATGAGGACTATTTCTCATGTTTTAAAAAAAACAGAATACATATCAAATAATCTGAAAATAAGATTTTTTTTTTCTTAAATCAACATTCCCCAAGCAAACCCAGATTTGGGAACTTTGGAGTCAATTACTTACTTTGTCTGCAGCTGCCAACAAATTGTCAGCCATTTTTTCAAGGTTTGGTGCTTTTCCTGTGTAAATGAATCTCATCATTTCTTTAAAAACTTCAGGGTCCACATCATTTATTTCTACACGATTCTGGTAAAGAATAAGAATCAATAAAAGACTGTGGAATTTAGCTTCAATTTCAACGTGAATATTAAAAATCATCTGCATGCATGCTACAAGTTTTCATTCACCATCCATCATACAAAATCCTTACATATTTAAGGTAACATTCAACATTAAGCCAAAAGCAATCAAAAAAGCTTGTAAAAGTTAGGTAGAAATCAGCTGGAAAAGCTTCAGCAATAAAAAGTAATTGCAGGGTTTTTTTCCTAGAAATGCATAACTCGGGAGTCTATCACACCGACCGTACATAAAAATCAAGACAGTTTCAGGAATATTTAAAAATGCTTCTGAGCTTCCAACACAATGTGTTTGGAATATCAGAAGTCAGAGCAGCAGACAGAACAAATTGAGCCATTCCTGGCTCAACTTAAACTGAGTCAACACAGCTCAGGTTTGTTCTGAGAATCCAAAAAGCAAACACATTGAACTGACATCACACAGCTGAAGATTGCCCTAACACAAGAGTGGCATTGCAAGCTTGACCAATCCCAGAACAGTATCCCCTATAAGCAGCTAATGAAGTAGGAAATTATGTCAAAGATGTAGAAGCAAACACCAGACTTTTGAATGGAGTATCAAAATCCCATGTACATGGTCTGGTTTCCTATCAGCATTCAGGAGTGGGGCTGCACACGAGATCACTGCTAACATGAGGGCAAAGGCCTGGCATGGTACACTACTTAAGCTGTGACATGTTTGGATTTCTTTCAGTCCAGGAACCTCAATAAAATGCTCCCAATACTCCAATTCCACCTGTGGCAGTTTCCACACTGGAGAGGTGCTGGGAAGGAAAGTGACCCTCCATGTATCTGTGCACACAACTGGCATCTTGCAGCTTTTGAGCAAATGGTGATCATCTATCACAACCCTTTTGTGAGGTGATCAATTCCTCACCTTTTCATGGATTCTGCCTACAAGCAACCCATTTTTGATAATTCTTCCTCAGGAAAGACACAAACAGCTCCTTGCTGTGGAAGACATCAAGTGCATAAAAGCAGAAGCAGTGCTCTGCTGATTAAGTAACCACCCAAACATTTACAACAGGTCAAGTGCCTGCAGAAGCTGTGAATGGAAAGGTGTTCCACTGCCTGAGGGCTTAATTCCAGTCATAATCCATCTCTTGTTTCTTGGTTACCATAAAAAACACTTAAATACTCTACAGCAAAACCTTAGTCAAGTCAATCAGCTGATAGAAGATACAAACTGAGGCAAAAAGGGGGCAGAGATTACCAGGTCAATTCGACCAGTAGCTAATGTTTAAAAACATTATCTAGGGCAGATACAAGTACCTGAAAAATCCAAATCCTCCAGAACCTCTCCACTCTCGCTACACAAATTCCCTCAGAACTCACCAGGAGAGGTTCAGAACTGTCCCTCCTGCCCTCATGCACTACAAGAACCTTCATCCTCCTCAATCTGTTCTGCCTCAAGTTTTCTGCAATGTTTTCCTCCTTCACAAGGTACAAATATTGACATGTAACATTTGCAGTGAAGCTTACCTTTTTGCTTTCCTCCATTTCATGTTCAAACATTGCATTAAAAACTGGAGATCGTGCTGTATCAAGGAAAGTAAACATTAAATATAATCAAATTTTAAACTTATAGCGATTTAAATTACAAAATAATAGCAATACAAAAGTAGAAAGTACCTGCAAGGACAGATTTATGAGCTTTGAATTCTTGTCCTCCTACATAAAAACTGCAATCTGTAAATCTTGTTGTTTCCCAGAGATTCCCTAAATCTTCTGCTAGTCGACATTCAGGTACCTTCAAAGTGTTTGTATTAGACTGTCCTGATATATTTACTGAGTCTTGGACCACGCTTACCTAACAGAAAATCACAGCAAGACAACTCCTTCATAACTGAATGCCAACAATAATTAAATCACAGTACCTATTGCTAAAATTCCAACAATTCCAAAGCAAAGCAAAAACTAGTGAAGCTTCTGGCATTAGGCCAGAGCCATAAACCAATGCTTTACAGTTTACTTTAAGTAACATAAAACAAATAAGGCTTACTTAGAGACTCTAATATTGTGTACTTATCCAACCAAAACAAAAAGAGAGAGCACAATACCACATGCCACCTGACAGAAATGCCAATGGAAATAAGGACAGATACAGTTCTTGGAAAACCAGTGGGAACAAAAACAAGTTAATGATATTTCAGAGTTAAATGAACAGTTCAACACTTCACGTATCTGAGCAAAATATACACAATATAAAATTCTATACAGATCATCAGGATCACAGGAAAGTTTTATAAGAACAATCTCCAGAATTTTTCAATAAGACATCCCTTATTGTACTCACAGTTAAGTTTATACATAACCTGCAGTGTGATAATGCAAACTAAGTGCAAGTAACAGCTCCTTCATTATCTCATTTCACTTAGTCCAGATGAGGCAGGAATCACAAGTTATTGTTTTCCAAACAAGATTAAAAGCCATTACTTTCAAAATACAAGGTGTAGTAGATACCTTCAATAATGAAACACACGCTCACAAGATGTAACTTCTGTACAGAACCAGTTAAGAAAACGGAAATACTTTAAATGAATATTCTGCCATTATTAAGCCCTATGTTTAAGTCTTTCATATAGGAATTGAACAGGAGAGCAACACCCCTTGCTGCTTTTTCAGTTATCTTCACATACTAAGGCCTTTTAATCACTGTGTTGGGAAAACAGAAGAGCTAAACAGGTTTTGCTTCTCTTGTCTGAGAGCACAGACCTGAGAGTAAAACCTTTGTAACAAACCATACTACAAGATCTTGATCACTCCATCTCCCAAATACAGAAAATTATGATTAGATCTTAAGAAAAAATGCTGATGCTTAGGACCAGGGCTTTGGTTGATTTCCAAAGGCATCTGGAATAAATCTGGCATAAAGCAAAAACAGCACAGCTCAGCTTCACAGAAAGTTGGAGCATTGCAAGCCAAACTCCAGACCAGAAGAGGAGGAGGATGATCCAATTATGACAGCAGCTTGGGGATTTGAATCCCTGCCTAATTCCCTGTATCATCTCATACCCCCTTGTGAATACAATAAATTTCTTTCTATTATTCCACCTTAAAAAAAAAAGAGAAGAAACCCAAAGCACAGCAAAATTTCCCTTTCCCAGTTATACATTTACAACATAGAATCTATGGAGCTATTTCCCAGTTTTCATACACACAGTCATTTCATACATACACACAAAGGAAGTTTTAGCTTAGCCAAGCTCATCTTCTGTTGCCAAAGGAGAGTTCTGCTTTTCCAGAGCCTTGACTCAAAGTTCATGGTCCCAGTTGTCCACACAGCATCCTCCTGTTAGCTACAGACAGTGCCTAGGGAAAGTCATCTACACACTCTCTGTGTGCACTTAAACTGATCTCTGACCTTCCAAACTTCTGATCTAGAACGGTTTCTAATACACATTGAGTTTGCTACAGGTCATCTTTTTAAGATATAACCAAGCAAAGTTTGAATTCAAATCTCCCCCACCCAACTGACCTGGGGTACTGTCCTTTAAAGATTCTAAATACAAAGGATTACAGGGGTCTGATCTTTCATATCTCAGTCCAACAGGCATGCCATAAATCAAGTGCATCCTCTTATCATTTATAATTTATTTAAATAAAGCTGAAATCCAGTCAAGTTAATCCCATATAATTATTGAAAACTTGTCAGCTTAAACAAGTTCTGTGTGATGACACTTGACAAGGATAATGTCCATGATTTTCTGGATTTTGAATCTGTGGTAATCTAATGGTAAGGGTGATATAAATGATTCCTTGGAATACTAAGGCAGGTAAGAGATCTGTGAAAGCAGAGAACATTCTATTCCATTAGCAAATGGAACATCTGCAAGGCTCCAGTACTTTCAGATTATATGGAAAGGGAGAATTCAGTCAAACAGAGATCAGAGTGCCCAAAAAACTGAGATTGTATTTAACCACTAGTTGCTGCTGGCAGCACCAGACTTTACCAAGTATTAAATTTAACAGCCCTTCAGGTCCAATCCAAGGGCATATCCAGCTGATCTGGAGAATCTTTGGCAACACAGAATGAATATCTTTGCTGCCAAAGACAAGCAAATAATCTTCCTGCAAGCCAACAGGAAGAAGGGCCAACCAACAGTCAAAAATCAGTGACCTTCACTAAAAACCTGCTACAGCTGACAAGTTTTATAAAGCCAAGTGTAAGACAGGCTTAAGAAGTGGTAAGCCAGTTTTCCAAGCAGGAAACAAGCAGGAAGGCAAACATGGAAATTAGAGCTAAACAGTAAAGTTTTAAAAGGACAAAAACTTCAGGCTTGTCTACAGAAACAGGTCCTTCAAACAACACCTGTCATTTCTAAGGACAGCTGAAAAGCTGGTATCACACATCCAAAGAAAGAAATTCTTAAAATATTTGGATTTTCAAGTTTTTCCTTCACCCTGAAACAAGCCAGAAGTTATTTTAATGTGTTCACTGTGAACAACTAAATGTTTTACTTCCTTCCAGATTTATAATCAGGGTAGGTACAACACTTCACAAAAGCCACTCAGATTAAAACATCAAGATATTTTCGTAGGGAAACACAGCTAAATTCAGTGATCAGCATCAGAATTTAAATTGCAGTATTTCTCTGTGGAAATTCAGTATTTCTTCTACTTATATTTCTTAAACAAACTTCATCTCTAAAATTAGAGAGTGATCTATTCCAAAACCAAATGCTACATTTAAGAGCTGCTCATTTACATCCAAGTGTTCATTAGGAGGACAACTTAAGAAGAGAAAATACTCAAAAGTATCTTTACAGAACCATAAAACACTTGTTATATCTGCTTTTATCACCCAAATAATTGTGTTCATAACAAATTTATCATGCAGCTAATTTAACTTGTCTAAGTGAAAATAAGATGCACCATATTTGCAATATCTAGTCTCAAGGGCCACATTTCAATTATTCTTCCTACCCAGCATAATGACATATAATTAAATTGTAATCTTGCCAAGACAATTTTACACATTTCCTGTAAATACACAGATCAAAGCAAACTTATTAGCAGTTAGAGCATCTATCATCCGCCTAAGTCACTAATCACTTTATGGCAGCCCAGATAACCAGCCAATGTATATTCAACATACACTTCACTGCACTCCTACTTTCTCTTCTTTCCATTTTTAACACTGAGTAAGCTTTTTACTGAAATTTAAGATGAACATTTAGGTTATGGACATGAACGATATTATAGAAGGGACCCACAATACACCATGAAGTTGTATTTATACCACAGCTCTCAATATTAATTTTCAGTATCAAGCACACCTTCTACAAGATACTTGCATTCACTCAGAGAACAAAATGTAACAAGCAGTCAAAAAATAAAGTGGTTAATTTACTGGAAAGACCTGTTCATTGGTTAAAGCCATCAATTAGGATATTAAAGGAATATAGATTCTGACAATCAGTTGGGTTTTCTTTTATAATGTGAAACAGTATGTGAGCATGTCCTTCTGCTTATCTAGTGAAAACCAATCCTCTAATTCCAAACACAACTTCTTTAAATAAAAGTGACCTCAGCAAAACAGCATTTCTGTAGACAGCACACACCAACCACCTCTGGCATAAATAATTCCACAGTCAATTCTGATGTAACTGTGTCAAGTTCATAGAGAAGTCCAGCAGTTTACAAGTGTTTAATTCAACATTCTACACCTCAGCATACAAGCACCAAAAAATAGAACAAAATGCAATGCAGACAAAGCAATGTATATTTTACCAAGCTTATAGTTTCGAAAAGACAATCATAGAGTATGTTACTGTTTAAATCAACATATATCTCTATTTATTAGAGCAGGAAACATTTTATTTAAAATTTTATTACTTAAAAATTAATACTCACCTCACAAAATAATGTAAGCTTGTCATCTGGTAGAAGACCATTAGCTTCATCTAGTAAAAAATCTCTTCGGATAAATTTCTTAAACCCCCAGTCCTTGCCTTGCACAAATCGATACGCTCTTTGGCTTTCTGATAAAAAATTGGGTACAAATACAGCAAGTTAAAGGAAAATATTAACAAATCACACCTAATTCTACATCAAGACTAAGTGTTAATAAAAAAATTAATCCGTTTCACACATTTGGATCACGTGTCACGTTTCTAGAAAACACAGAACTGATTCAAACATTTTTAATATTGTAATAGTGTTATTTTATAAAACACTTGATAGAACTTAGTGGAGCACAATTTGTAATTCAAACCATATCATCTCCTTAGATCTCTCAGGCACCATCCAGCACAAGGAGTTTTTCAGTGAGTGTTTAAGAAAGCCAATGTGTCAAAACAGGAATTGTTCAGAGGGAAGCACCATCACAATGAGTTTGTCACCACAAACCCATCCTGACAACGCTCTGCAGATGTCTTAACAATCTGGTTTGACTTCTTCCTGAAATGGAAAATCTTGTTTTACAGGTTGAAATTAGTTTGAAATACCGTAAAAGCATTAAAATAGCAAAACAGAAATGAAAGCTTTCAACGACTAAACTATTCTTTGGTCATAAAAGATATTAATTATATTTACCTTTTGGCCCTACTTAGGAGATTCTTCTTATTTAATCCATCAGATTTACTGTGACCACACAACTTTTTTTTTTCTAAAGCTCACAGCCAAAAAAGAAATCCCACAGTCATCTCAGTGCAAACACATGTAAATTCAGTAAGATCACACATTTTATATGGCTAGTTGAATGAAAAGTGGCCACTTGTTGCCCAAATTAAACCACAGGAAAGAGCACCATATACTTTAAGTAAAATATGGGAAAAAGGTTATTTGGGAATGGCTTTGAGAATCTAAGTAGAATAAAGCACATTCTGAATTAAATTTAGAAAGACTGTTCAAAATAAAGACAGCAAGAATACTGAAATAAGAGGAGAGGGGGAAGTGGGGAGGGATCTCATGAAGATCTTTCTTTAAGAAAGAACTTTCATTGCAAAAAAGCTGGGCAAGAAACACATCACCATTTCATTTGCTGTACAGAGAGATGCTTCAGCCTTCCAGAGAACACTTTAGAGGTTTAAGTCAGAAGTTTGTAATAAAAGCAAAGTGTTTTTCATGACAGAATCTGTTAAAATATTCCTTCTACAGCCTCCAAAATAAAGCCATCAGCAAAGCCAGACTTCCCTAGACTATTGACCTTGGCAGCACCACTGGAACACGCTTGAGCATGTATCACAGAAAACACACACGTGTCACACACTGCCCTCACCTCCAAGAGCTGGAAAAATTACATTCAGCACAGTTCTTCACTAGGATTATAGCAAGCAAAATATCCTGTAGAGATTTTCACAGCATTTTCAGAATACACTGAGGAGTCACCCAGGAGCTGGCACTGCAGGAGGTGTGAGGTCCCTGTCCCTGTCACCTCATCACTCCTGTATCAACAACCCCTTGCCCGTGCAGAGCACAGCAGCAGAGGGAAATGCACTCCCTGAAGGGCAGTGCAGGCTTTGAGGGCAACAGAACAAACACACAACACTGTTCACATTGGAAAATCTGTATACCAAGGAAGAAAAAGACATTTTAAAAAAATATTGTCTAGTTTTTTCAGCATCTGGATCAGTGTTTTCACACTTTCACCAACTTTTAACCTCATTACATTGAATTTTAAAAAATCAGAGAATCACATTCTCAAAAGTATTCAAAAATTTATTCTCTAGATTCAGCCCAATTCTTTATTCTGCAGACTTAGATTTTACTCTTAGCAGCAACAACCAGTGTTAAACCCTAAAATTAAGACCCAAAACAGAGCAGCACAAAAGGGCAAATGTATTTTTCTTCTAATAAAGTTAAAATGTTAGTTTGCTATCTGTTTCATACACAGCATCATCCCTTGAAGCAGCAGCCTATGCATGAATTATCAATTTACAAGGGACATTGGAAGTGGGGCATCATTTTCCTGTCCCAGTAAATAAACAGCATCTACAGAAGCAGATGGCAAATGGCTGGAGAGTCCAAGAAATAAGACTTCTGTTGGTAATTTCCCAAAGTGAAAATATATTTATAACTCCTCTGGTGCCAAACACACAGCTACTATTGCAGAAGCTGAAGACACACCCACTCACAGGAGTTTTAGCTCTGCAGTGGATGATGAACCAGCAGAGAGCTGCTGGGTCAGGATTTGGGTGTTTGCTACAGAGCCACTGGCCAGGAACAAACAGGTCACTGGAGATTGGGGTCCTGGGGGACAACAAATCAACCAGAACCCACAATGAACCCCTAAGGCAAAAAAAGGGCCAGCAGGACCTGGCTAGAGACTAACGTAGATTGCCCAGACAAGCTGTGGAGTCTCCATCCTTGGAGATCTCAAAGCACCACAAGTGCCAAGCAAAGTGCTCAGGCTGACCCTTAGCCTCCAGAGCTCCTGTGCAAACTCAACAATTCTGTGCTTCTGTGATTATCTCCAAACAGGTTTTGCTGCAGTTTCACATCTTATTACAAATCCCAATCCCCTCCTGGACTGTGCCAAGCCCAGATGTATACATTCTCCAAAGGATTCTCCAAATGGACACGTGTAGCTTTGCTCATATAAGCTCCAGAAGCAGGAAGTTTGCAGGGACTGAAGAAACCACCACCATCAGTGTAAAGTGAAACACAGATATTTACCTTCCTTCCAAAGAGTCCAAACATTTAATCTTTACATTTGAACTCAGTTCTGTGGATTTAATTTGAAGATTAAGTGGTTCTAGTTACTTAAGGACAAATAGTGTGAACTTTGGGTATAAACACTGCAGAACTACAGACTTTTTGTAAGAAACGCAGAACTTGCAACAAAACAGGACCTGAAACACCTCTGAAGTCCTGGAGCAGAAGAAGGGAGGGAAAATAGATATTCTTCATACACATAACTTGCAGCAAAACAAATTCAGTGCAGATCAGCATTAAATTACTCATTTCCACAAGAATCCCAGCTTTCCCAAAAAGCAATTCCAGTGAAGGTTGTGCTCACAAGTTTGAAACGAAGAGCCTCCCATATATTTCTCATATCAACACAACAATTAAATCAAATCACCAGTTATTTCAAAAGTCTTTTAATTCCTTGGGTTCATGGGACATGTTTTTAAACTGATTACGGTGTAAATCAGCTGAAATAGACCAAAATATTGTAAAGGATGCCTAAAAAAATCCAGCCATGTCTGCTTATCCTATTTAACAATGGCAATCAAACACTTCCAATGTAGCTACAAACAAGCAAATACACCTCTACTAACAGGAAACAAGAATAATCTGCTGGAAAAACAAGTGACAAGGACCTGGAGTGACAGCAGTTGGCAATGTGCTGTAATTTATACAGCTCAGGATAGAATTAACATAGCTCAGTGATCAGAAATGTGTGAAACATGAATAGGATTTTATAATTATGTTTCTAAAAGGAAATTAAAAAAAGGTATTTTTAAAGTTTATCTCAATATTAAATTCTGCTCTCAACTGAAAAAAATTACATTGCTGATGTTCTTACAAAACCACATTAATATTCCCTTACCCATTGCTTTTGTTTCTTCTCTTTTAGCATTCAGCAGGGAAAATTTGAATTTTGCTCTGACTTCACTTTTTGGACAACTGACTAAAAGCAAATACAATGACAAGTAGTCTTTGCTTTCATCATCTAACCCCTTTGGATTCACTCTCAGGCACCTGAAAAAAATGGAGAAATTGTAAGTTTTAAATGGTACCCAGAATAAATTCAGAAATATTTTTACAAGACACAATCATAAATGCCACTGAAATATGTTTCCTTTGCGATTGCTGACATTTCGAAATTAGAACCAATCCATACCTACAGTAACCCTCCAAGAAGTATCCAAATTTCAGTTTTTATTTGTAATTTAACTTTACAATTTTTGTGAGCAAAATAACCCCAAAACAAAACCAAAGCACTTGCTTAAATAAAGACCTTACCACTTCATTTTGTCATTTGGCCCTGATGAAAATGTAGAACTCTTTAAAACTTCACCCATTTCTTCGCGGCAAAAACTGAAGTTATTAATGGTCCACATGTATGAAAATTTTACTACTTTAACCTGAACAAAACATCAGAAAATGTTAAGAAAATTTAACTTACATATTGCATTTTTGCATATTACATTAGCTATGAGAACTATTTAGATTGTCAGCTGTATTTTTTTCCGTATGTCAATAACTTTAGATTTTTTGAACAATTATTATGACAATAATAGACAATAAAGCCATTGGAATTGATGTAGGTTACCTGTGTGTAACACCAGCTTTCAGCCACAGGTCCACTGGACATCTCCCCAGGAGGAGGTGGGGTGGGAACCCTTGACATTGCCACTTATTGCAGATTTATAGTATCAAGAGAGCAATCCAAGCTTCAGTAATTCTCCTAAAAAATGGAATTCAAATGTTTTGTTCACTCTTTTTAGGTATGGGAAATACAAAAACTCATATTACTGTGTTTACTAAATGATGCATCTGAAAATTACACCTGGAAAGAGGACCATGGCTCTGCTGGGTGTCACACATTACCAAACACTGGCACTCAAAACCTGCAGGCTGAGCCCTCACAAGGTAATTTATAAAAATAAGCACCTCTGCATTACACACCACCACTAATGACAATATTTCAACAGCCCCTTTGAAAATTACCACTTTGGCCACTCCAGAAGTGTTATAACTTTCTTCAGGCTCCCCTTTGATTTGCAGAGTACCCAGTTATTAGCACAATGCCTCAGGTTTTCACCAGACATAATTCACACGAACACTCAGCCACCTGGGAGTAGAATAGGTTCACACAAACCTGAGATTTCTGAATGGAGGGTCAGAAATCCAACCTGCATTTCAAGCAGTATTTTATTTCACAGATACCTTCTATCTTTTACACCAACAGACACAGCTGAAGAACTGTAATCACCACAACCACGTGCTCCTTCCCTCTCGGAGGACAAAGCAGAAAACAGTTTCACTCAACTTCCAGCAGCAAATAAAGTGATTTTGTTAAGAGCTACCACCACCTAACAGAGTACTGCAGCTCCTCCTGCCCATCAGGAACTGAGTCACTTGCCCAGATCCCTCACACCTGGCTCCACAGCAGTACCTGGGGCTGGCTAATGAAAGGTGGGCAATGAGAGGGCAGCTCTGGGCTCTGCCTGGCTCTTCTTTAAGGGAGGGATTTTGCTGTCAGCTGTGGGCAGATTCCTGTCACAAGCACAGCCTCTCGCTTAAGCCGCTTCATTAAACTGCTAAAAAGTGAAATGAACCCTGATCAAACCAGAAAAAAATCAATTCTTTCTGCCACAAAACATTTTCTCTTCGTACAGAAAGTTTGTTTAAACATATCCTGCTATCACTTAAAAGCAACCATCTTTTTGCAACATTTGACTGGTTCACTGTACAGCTCTTTTTAGCTGTGATAGAACAGCATTAATTGTCTTCCTCAAAAGATGTGATTGCACATCACTAATCATGATGGAACTCTCCAGGGATGGAGTAACACTTAGAAACAAGGTTTTATGCAAACATTGGTAAAAAGACACTGCAAGAGCACGTACAATTCAGTCATGATGTAACAAGTTCATTATTCCCACAGGAAGAGTTCTGCTCTGTGAAATGTTATGATCCTGACTGGATGTTTTCCCCCCTGCCCTTCTGGTACTGCTTCTCACTCATGGTATGAAGCAGCCCTTCCACATCAAAGCCTGCTGAGAGGTGATTGCTCTGAATCACAGAAGTATAAGACCTTCAAAAGAAAGCTAATTCTCAGTTTTTACCAGATGAGGAAGCAGATGCTTTATAATCATATCCCTTAATGAATCTCTACCAACAAATCTGCTATGACAGGGTGAAAACAAAATACTGAATAGGTCTCCTATAAGATATAGATATCTGAGACATTGAAAACTAATCATAAATACAATTCAGCTGTTTTTAACAAATGAGTTTTCCCCAAATAAAACTTACATTTGTGGCAACATTCATTAGTACTTTCCATAAATGAAAAACAAACACCATCCCTAAATTTAAGATGACCAAACTTGTTTGCTTCATATTTTTTTAAGCAGGAAACACATCTATTGTGTATGTTGTGTTTACATAGTTTTTGTTTACATGTTTACAATTGGCTTTGATTCTCTGTACAGAACCACCGAGAGTAAACCCTGGGAAGGATACATATGAACTTTTGCTTTCACAGAGCAAATATCAGCACTTATATTACCATTATTTCTGGAAGCACATCCTACTCAGTGGTGACAACTGAAGCTGTTCCCCAAATGCAATGGATTTTGACACAGAACCGTATCCTGAAAGGGTTAGAACAGCTTACCTCAGCCTTACTGAACCTGCTTGCTGCTCCTCAACTCTCTAAAGCTAAAAGCAAGAAGAAATATAGCCCATTCCTTATTCTGGCATTTGCATGAGATGCACAGGACTGTCTGTCTCCCACCTTCAGCCCATTAGGCCAGTCAGCTCCCAGGAACCATGAAGGAGCAGCAGATCCGAGCCAAATTTGCTCTGAAGGGGTTTCTAAATTGGAAAAGCCTGAAAATAACTGCTGTACACAATCTCTTTTAAGAAAGTGTTCAGTGACCTTGGGCCAGCTACCAGTAGTTATCTGCCCACTCCCATCTCACAGCTAAATCAGTTTGATTCACTGAGAATTTAACTCTAAGCAAAGGTAGTTATTTGCAATTATTTTCAGGTCCATCTGTTGCCTTGTCTCTGTACCTGTTCTACCCACAGCATCTGTGCTTCAGAGGCTGCTTCCACCTGCCTTTATTTAAGGAAGGCCTGATTTTACCTAAGTGCACTTCTCAGGTCCTTCTGAACAGCCTCAGCTTTTTGTAAAGCTTCCCCTTTACAGCACTGGCACCAGACAACTGATTTTCATGACCTCCTGATACATCTCTGAGGAACAGATTAACACCTCACTTTTTTTGCATGGATTTACTAAGCCAATCCCATTTTTAGACTGAGAAAACTGGCAGAAAGCAGTAACTTTAAATCCTTGATACTGGGAGTCTGTGTTGAGGAGCTGTTTGTATTTATTAGCAGGCCTGAGCACACAGCCTAAAAAAACCAAAGGACCAACCAAGACAAAATTAATAATGGCAGAATGAATAAACAGAGCTTCTGATGCTCTGTTAACATATACTAAAAGACAGGGAGAAGGATGAAAATGGTTTAGCAGTACTGCAGATCTGCCCTTCACTTTACTTAATCAATTAATTGGGATTTGGGTGGAGTCACGGGGATATTTACCAGAGAGAGCTACAAGGGGAGACAGAACACAAGCTTTCAAGATGCTGTCCTGAAATGTAGAAGTGTTTGGAGAAGGACTTTTGGAGTCCTCAGACTGACAGCCAGACCACACTGAGTGGCCACCAATGGTCACCAGAGCAAAGTGGACCCTGCACAGACAGCCTGAAGGTGAGAACGGAGATGCAACTACACACCCCTTGTTCTACCGTGCTCTAGCTGGGGAGGAGACTAAATAGTACCCTGAAGAAATTGTTTATGAATCATTGATTAGCAACTGTCATCAGCTCTGACAAAATGGTTTTCCAGGTACCAACCCCTCATCACAGCCCATTAGACCAAATGGTTGGGAACAGAGAGAGCTGCAGTTCACAAAACCAGTCGGAGAACGACTGGGTGGAATTAAATGAGCCAAGTGCAGAAGACAGGTCTGCTATCTGCAGGATGAAACAAGGGACAATTTTCATGCTAGAACCTGCATTTATTACTCTGCAGGCTATCATGAACAAAGCAGCAGAAACAAGGGAACATTATCAGACAATAGCTGCAAGAATTTTCAGGCAATGCTGTGCCTGTCTGGACACAGCCCAGCAAACCAGTCTGTGTGGCCATTCTGCCAGGCAGAAATGTCTGACCATCAGGGCAAGCATGCACTGGGAACAGGAAAACAAGCTTTAGTGGATGGGGTAAAAGAAATTTCTGGTTTTCAAAAGGAAAATTAGATGTATTTCTAAAGGGCGTCAAGTTCCTTTGGGTTTTTTTTTTTTTTAATGAACTGATATACTCATACTGAATGCTGTACAGCAGCCAGTGCTGATTTAATTCAGAGTTTGTGTTCATTGTCTTCATTTAACAATTCTTTGTGTTAAAAAAAAAAAAAGAAGAAAAGGTCGAAGGTCTTTTGCTTGTATTTCCAGACCCCAAACATGATGGGCTTTATCGCTTCTTCTACTGGTCTGTTAAAGAAGGCATGGCTTCACCTGATAATCCCTCTGCAAATAGACCAGATTCTGTTAAATTAGGATCTTTGAGGAGCTGATCCTCCTACAGTGAGCAAGTAGGCAGAAATAACATGAAAAAAGGAGATTTCTCAAAGCACATTTTATTTAGAATTAACTGAAGTGCTCTCCTAGTCAAACAAATACTTATGCCAAACTTAAAGCCATCTGAAGTTGATTATTGTTAATTAATTACCTGCACACACAAAGTGTAAAGAAAGTACAGGCTACCTTCCAAACAATGTATTTGCACAGACTTTCATCAAAAGCTGTATCGGATCTCCATTTTCCTCACTTTTAAGAAGAGATCTTAAGATTCAAAGTGACTTCCTATATCAATAACATGACTTTCAAAAATATTATCATTTCCCCTGTCTGAAATTGAGTATTTATCAACATTATTCTAAACAAAGTTACTTTTCAACCTCTTGGAGCTAGACAAGAGCACATTCCCAGTCTCTTACATCTTATGCTGGAATTGTCTCAACTTTTTCACTGAAAAAGTGACTGAAGAAACCACAATATACATAGGAACACAGAAAGAAGGATTTTCTACGCCGCAATAATAAACCCAGCAAACACTTCACAGAGCTCTTTGCAGAGCTGCCCTGTTAGGAGGGTGCTGGGCCAACTCTGTCCTCAGGAGCAGATCCCAGGAGCTCTCCCAGGGCAGCACAGAGCAGCAGGTGTTGCACACTACCCAGTGACCACAGCAATGCTTTACCTGGGCATTCCAGGGAGGGATTGCAGCCAGCACACTGCTGGTAGGAATGGCTGAACAAACTCCCTCCTGCAGGGTACCCAACACACCCCCAAAGTCAAATCCAGCCTGAAGACTGTTCTCCAAGCAAATCAGCAACCCTGTGCTGCTCCCTCAAGAATGAGAAGAAAAGCAGGCTGTGAACTCGGGGATCGGTTCCTGCTGAGCCTCTTCCTTCCAGCATCCCTTCTTCCCAGGGCTGGGGCCTCCAGGATCACAGTGGTTCCCTCCAGGCTCACACCAACAAATTCCAAGGGCATGTAGTGCATATTCCACTCAGATGGTGACAGGTTCTTCCTTAACAGGGCTCAACCTTGCACAAAATGCAAAGCTGTTATGAGTTAACTTTTTGTTCCCTCTCTGGAAATACTGATATTTCATCTCTGGCTGAAATATAGATCCCCTTCTGAAGTTTAACTGGTAAATAACATTCTGTTCCTCCAACTTTTTATTCCTAGTAAATACGTAATTCAGAAACCAAATATAGTTTGTGAAACTGTGAGGGTTTGGCTTTAAAAAAAAATCAATCCCAAGTAAGTCCTTCTTCGTTTAGTAATATCAACTCCCAAAAACCCATTCAAAATAAACATGGTGTAGTCACAGAGTTACTTATTTATTTTCCTCTCATTTAATGATCACCAGTGAATAAAGTATTACATAGTATCATACATACTAGTATTTGTTGTATATAATACTATCAATATTTGTTCAAGGAATCAGCTCCATTTTTAAAATTACAAAGAAGGCAAATTCTTAGGAAAAACACCATCTTCTCACTTCTTAGCTGAGAAAGAATACATATATCAACATAAAAATGAAGGAAACAAACAAACCCAATCAAAACAGTTATGTCTGAAGTGAAAGACATTCTAAAGCCAAAGTTATTTCTCCACTGCCCCACCTGGGTCCAGCTGGATCACACCGTTCTAGGCTGCATCAGCTTATGAAGGCCAAACTACTGAAGAGTGAAAAAAGTCACGTTCCTTTCTCACTGATCACAGAAGGATTTGTGCAACAGCCACCCACCACCTGGGTCACACTTATTTGGTGGCATGAAACACCTATGGCTTGAAATTTTTTTTTGTTGTTTAAGAGTTTGTCTTACAAGCTAATTAAGCTTACATAAATTCCTACAATTTTTACTAGTAAGTAGAAAAAAAAAGAACTTTGCAAAAAATAGGATTGTTTTCTTAATTAGAAGGATTTGCATCCCTTCACAATTGATCTTTTTGGAAGAATTGCTGTTTTATTTCCTAAACAGCTAACTATTAAACTAAGTTTCCTGCTGGATGATCCACAACACAATAACAGATGTCTGAAAGGTCTATTAAGCTCAGGCAGTTTTCCAATTTGTTTAGTTATTATCTCCTCTGAAAACACACTTAGATATACCTACGAAAATTTAAATACAGTGTTCAGCATTTATTGATTTTAATCCCCATCCATCACTGCATCATTTGAGTGAACAGAATGACTCATACACACACAACTGCAATAACATATATCCATTTCCTAAGTTAGAAAACTTAACAGGTTAAAGAGGTACTACACTTTACACTATCTGTAGTACTTCTAACATGAAAAATTTCTCCTTTTTGGTGCAAAAGAAGGGAACAGCAGCTGGGCTACACACAGGAAACAAACCCCTATGACATTAATGAAGAGGCTGCCTATAACAGTTAAAAAGGTTTGAGACTTTTTTAGAACATTATATTAAAAATGCTTATTTAAGTATATGTTTGTTCTGGAACCACACAATAGCAACTAAGTTTACACAAACCCAAGCTTTGGGGCTTAAATCAGAGGCTCTGGGTGTTCCTGTGTTCATGTTTAACATGTCACTCTTGCTGTCCCACAGCTCTGCTGGCAGCCTGTGCCCTGCCAGGAGTCCCAATCAGCAGCCACACATCAGCCAATTCCTTACTCTCTCCACACTTCTTCAGTGAGGAAAAAATACTGCCATGGACTGGGCCATGACAGCTGAGAAACTCCAAATACACCCTGTCACCCCTGCCCAGGGACAGTAAACTCCAGCAGAGAGAGGGCAGGCAGCTGGGGTCACAGGCATCTCAAAATAGCTGCAACTAAGACTACAGAATTTAAAAGCACATCCTCATGGTGATTCCAGCAAAAAAGCCCCAGCAAGGGAAAACCCAGTACATGGGAAATGCCCAACTTTTCAGAATGGTGTACCTATGGCTGATGACACTGAAGTCAGAAGCTCAAAATTAGCAAGATAATACTATAAGTTATAAAAACTCTAAAGTTGCATACATGCTGTTTTCAGGCTTTTCTCTTAATTTTCTTTCCTATCCTAAGGCTTTGAAAAATAAAGTTGAATTTTACCTCAGCTGTGAGAAAGCCCAAGTGCTGAGCAGAGCTGGAGCTAAAACTGTCTAGTTTACATCAGCCAAGCTCACTGATAAAAATCCCTCAGCATTAGCCTTGCATTATTGTTCTGTGATATAGGAAACCCACTGTGCTCTGTATTAGATATCCCAGACCATTCCCTACAGCAGTCATCTATGCATTTCCCTGGAGAAGATATGCAAGATTATTTCTTACAGCATTTTTCATTTTCATTGCCCAGTCTAGTTTTACAGGACCCAGAAGAGGAGTATTTCCACCACGATTCCTATTGGGAAAATATTCTATTCAAATAATCTATAGCTGTCAGGGTTTGTTTCCTGGTATACAGCCAAAGTGATCTTTTCCCTCCACAGTTTCACTCCATTACTCTTACTTCAACAAATCATTCGCAAATGAAAGTGTATTAAATGAAGACATTTTTCCCCTAAATGCTTCAGTTACATACAATCAAGAGTTCACCAAATCAAAAATGCTAACCTTAACTTTCTTCCTTGCACTTGGAACAGGAGTTTGTATAAGCCAAGAGAAACTTGATTCCAATTGTAACAAAGAAATATCTTTCTCTAGGAGATTCACAGCTAGTCTGGGGTGGTTTGGGTTGTTTTGGTTTTCTTTTCTTTTAAAATCCGTAAGGTTTGTGAAAAGCACTGGCCTGCACTCTCTGGAGACAGGTGTTTTCATTTGCTGCAAAGGAGCTGTACAGAGCAGCAGAATGTTCTCCTCATTACTTCTGCAGACTGGCATCACCTGCAAAGCTCACATCCAATTGGTACAACTGCTTTCAGCAGGCAAAGCTCATACTCACAGATGTTGCCAGGAGGGGGTTGATCAGTCATTTGTTCCCTTGTCACCTCTCATGGCAAAGCAGTGGTCACATTTGTGCACACAGCTGCATCTTGGAGATTCTGAGAGTCACAGCTCACTTCAGGTCTCCTCTATGCCTGAGTGTCAGACTTTGGGCAAAAGACAACTGATACTTTGAAGCTAGGAAATTGAGAAAAAAGGCCTAAAACTCAATTCTGCCAGAGGACCGAACTGCATTTGATGCTAATTTGCCCCAACAATCTTGAAATGGAACTAATCCACAACAGCTGATTAGACACATCCTAGGAAAGACAGGCAGGTCAAGAGGTAGAGCTGCACACACACGTGCTTTGGAATATGAAGCAGTAATCTCTAAAAGCCATCAATGCAAGCAAAACTTAACATCTCAGGACTGGACTGCAGCTAAACTTGTTTAGACCCACAGAGATAAAGAAAATCCCAGAAGTTCATAATCTCATAGAATATCTTGAGTTGGAAGAATGATTAAGTCCAGCTCACAAATGAGTCCAACAGAAATTTCAAAGACAAGCAGACAACTTCTACCATTCTACTGTTCAAAAAACATCCAGCTACTCTTTTGCTTATACTTCAGGATTTAAGAAGCATTCTGATATAATCTGTTTAAGATCCCTTTTTCCACTACAAAACCAATCCAAAGCTTGGCAGTCTCCTCTAAGTTTCCCCACTTACACAGTCCTAGTTGCTCAAGACTGAAAATTTCCCAAGTAAGTAGCAAGGCAAAGAGGCTGGCACAGGCCTGTCCTGTCGGGGTGGCCTGGCTGAGCAGTAAATAGATTTGGTTTCATCTTGGGTGCTGTCAAACAAGGCAGACCAGAAGCAGATGTGAGTCTGCTGCTTTTTGCCTCCGTGCACAGCAGGCACAACCCTGCTGTGAATCATCCCACGAGGCCACCCCACACACAGCCCCTGCAGTGCTGCCTCTGAAAAATCCTCTCCCAGAGCAGGAAAAAATGCGATTTACTATCAGGAAATCAAGAAGTCAGCCAACACCAAGTGCTGAGCCCCTCTTTACAAGTGACTCTGGAAAGCTCTGAAGGCTCAGACACCGTAATTTATTGGTAACCCAGACTCACACTTGATGATGTTACTGCCATATATCTTTCCCCTCAGCACTCAGTGAGCAGAGTCTCACACTTGTTAGAGGGGATGGCACCTTTCCAAACACAACTATTTCATCATTAAAAATGATGCCTGGCCTGTAAAATATTCCAAAAGCACTGACTACAGGATAAAGGTGGATTTTGCTTGATGATCTTATTAATACAACTAATCATAGAAACTAACTCTGGGTATAAAGCTTGCCACACACAAATTTTGAGCAGGTTACTGCCTATGGAAGCTTTTTTTTTCACTTCTAGTTATATCATGCTTTCCTCCTCTCTTCCCTTTCTCTCTTTTTTTTTAAAGGAAAACCCCCACTTCAGCAGAATGTTACTAAAAAGGCTTTTTTTTTTTTTGCTATGAGCAGGACAGGAACTCCCCTAATCACAAGCCTCTCACGAGATGCAACAGTATTAATATTAACAGTATTAATTTTCTTTCAGATTTATTTACTGTATTTTTTACCCTGGATCAACCATCTGCCCAGTGGATTTTGCAGAACTCACATAAAATGTATTTATGCAAACTTCTTCAGTATAAGAAGTTTCAGTTTCTTAGAAGCTGTATCACCCATCACAAGACAAATATTATTCTGCTGCCATTTTTAATTTAAATTTGCTCGCTATATGCACATAAATAAACAAAAAAAACCCCATCTACCTTGACATATTCTGCAGAGATCAGAAAAACCCACTGAAAACAGATTTCATACATTTATTCCTGTAAAATCACCATATGCCAACCAAGTGCAGTGCCAGATCCATGAGTGAGATCACACCCACTGGGACAGTCAGTACAGCAATGCATTACGTTAACCTGCAATCACACAAATCAGCCAGAGATTTCAGACAACTTCATCTTCAGAATTACATTTTCAGAACTGAAATAATGTGACTTTAAATAAGTTTAGGTAGACTCTATGTGGAACTTTCTAAATGCATGAAAAAAACACCTAAAAATATATATAAATCCAGATGTACACAAATAATTGCTGCAATTAACTTTGCACGCAGCACAGACACATTAGTTAAAATGACTGTTTTATCCTGTTACAAGAACTGTTACTAAACTTGATATGTAAATATCAGTGTGCCCACTGGTACATCTGATAATTACAAAAAGAAGCTAAAATTTAATATTTTCATTATATATTGCTCCATCCCTGAATCTGCAGAAACTATATTAACCAGTCATAATAAAAATTCGTTACAAAACAGTTCTGGCTTTATCTTCAAGAGTTTTGATTACAAACAAGTAACTCTGAAATTAATCTCAGTTAACAAGGAATCTGTTTTAAAATTTAAGAAAAATTGCCACTAAAGAGTGATAATTTTGTTGCTGAGGTAATGTCTACATATGAAGTAATTCAGAGCCCTATTGTGAAGACAGTAAACATGTGTCTCCTCTAAAGAATTTAGAGGAATTATTAGCTAACCTGAATCACTAGATTAATTTATTAAGCGCTTGAAACAACAAATAACTTGCGTTCAGATTTTATTTTAACTTAACCCAGTGAGTTTTTAACTTAAACTCTGTGTACTGAAGTCATCTGTCCTTCATAGGCTACAGGCCACGCTAATGGAGAAAGCAGATTCATCAATTAGAAACCGAATATGAATAAAGAAAGCCAGGAAAATGAAAGCTTTTGTGAACTTTTCCAAAGAAAAAGTCAGCATGGAACAGAGAGCTAGAAAGTAGAACAGCAGAGGAGAAAGTTATACCAGCTATTCCTCAGGCCAGAGGAGTTCTGCATCTACACTTAATTCCAGTTGTTCAGGAAGCAACCGCTGATGCAACCACCCCAAACCCTCTTAGAAACACCCAAGTCTAATTAATTTCCTGAACATTCAGTACCCAAGAAAACAAGGCATTTGAAAGAAATCAAGTGCAAGTCATCACCCCCATTTCCTTCATCTCCATTCGCAGCCCTACTCACAAATCGATTTTGCAAAAGACTTGACCAGCTGGTAAGTGAGCTCTTGGGAGGGGATGAACATTAAAGGAACAAGCAGGAAGGAGGCCAAGAGAAAGCCTGGCTCCCAAGTTTCACCCAGTGATCCTCTCCACTGCACAACAATGAGAGGTTCCCACCCCATGAACTTTGGAAGTTTCCCAACTGCTGGAGACGTTTACTCCCACGGCAGCAGCACTGCCTACGCCAAGAGCTACTCTGTTGCGTTCTTCCTGGCACACAATTGCTTTTTCTTTCTATAAAGCTCACAGGTAAATTACACATCAAATGATACTTCACCCTTGAACTACTTAAGGATTCAAGTCACAATATAGCGCAAGGAGCAAATGCCACACGAACCTCGGTGGATGAGCTGATGGAGACTGTTACAATTAATAGTAGCATGTGTAACATTTTTCACCCAAAAATGAAGTGATAAATGGCTTCTGGTAGATGCAAGGCAGTACCAAGGATAAGTAATCTAATTCAAGGAATTTGGACAAGAGAGTTCTTTGGATTATTCCATGCCAATGACTTTCTGAATCAGCTGAAAGAGTATCTGACTTTCCACACATTTCCCAAATGCCATATGCAAACACTCATCACAACAATGTTGACAGATACATGCATGGTTGCAAAGTAATTCCTTGTACAAAATATAAAAAACCTTGTAGCTGATAAAGAATAATTTTAAACCACGCTACCAAAAAACTCATTGGAAAGCTATTAAATTTGGATAAAATGTAACCAACAGAGTTGAGGTTTATAGCTGAGGGTTTTTAGGTTAAGCTCTTTCCAATACTGAACATACACTCCTGCCAAAGTTCCACCACACAAGTTGAATAGTTAAAACATTACCAAAACCCCACGTCTATGTAAAACACACACTCTGTAACACAGTTACACATATTTCTTAACAAACCCACTGAACTAAGGCCAGCAACCATCTTCTCTCAGTTAAGAACTACAGCATCTAAATTATCACCATTAAAATACCTCCACCTCTCACAGAGCTGCAACAAATTTCCACTAAGGATGGAGCACAAACTGAATGAGAGATTTCCTACTTCCATTTGAGGGGACAATTCCAACAGGAAACCTTTTGATATGAGTGGGACAAGAAGCAACAGAACGTCACAGGAACATGAACTGGAAATTTTCTCAAGAAACCAAAGGAAAGTCTGTTGTGAATATGCACGTATTTTGTAGAGGGGAAAGAGAATCATGGAACAGTTTGGATTTGAAGGAAACTTGAAGATCACTTCATTCCAAACCCCCTGCCATGGGCAGGGACACCTTCCACCATCCCAGGCTGCTCCAAGTGCCATTCCAGCCTGGCCTTGGACACTGCCAGCCATGGGGCAACCACAGCTTCTCTGGGCACCCTGTGCCAGTGCCAAGAGCCAAGGTACAAGGGGCTCTTGGAGACCACAGGCATTAGTCAAGCATTGAGGCAAGTGTCTTTTATTTCATCCTAAAAATGCAGGGCCCAGGACACACACAACAAAATGCACGGTCTTCATGCTTTGATTGGGAGCACAGTGTTTTGAAGACCCCAGGATTTTATGACAGCAGGTATCAGGTTGCTGCTTCTGGGAAGTGAAACAATCTCACTTAAGACTTCCTTAGTCTCAATCAGGTTTTGCTAAATACACAGGAAGCAGACTGCTTCTGACAAGGAGACAGAAATGCCCATAAGGAGCATATGAACCTGTCACAAAAACTGTGAGAAAAAAACCCACCAAAAATATCCACTTGTCATCAACATGAAAATACAACAAAAAAGAAAAAAAAGCAGGCTGAGGTGGTTTTGTAAGGCAAGACACACAGAAGCCTATGCCTGGGCATACCACAGAGCCTGGAAACATTCAACAGGACAAATTTCTAATTACCACCACTTCTACAACGGTGTGAGATGCACAGAGAAAAAAAGTGAACAGATGTGAAGCGATTATATATGAAAGGCTGGAAAAACAATGCAAACAGAAAACCTGGGAAGAATGAAGAGAGAAGTTAATGAGATTTAAGTGTAAGTCAACTGTTTCCAATTGCTGTCCTCAGCTATTTCTTCTCCACTCTGATGTTGATAATGACAACTGGTTTCTTTCTCTCTCCTATATGTTTATGTTTGGGTGCTTTCAAAGACACAAAAATCAACAGAGAAACACAACCTACAGAAAAAAAAAAAGAGGGAAAAAAAGGTAGTTTTATGTGATTTCAACTGAACATGCTAAACTCTAAACAGCATGCTCTGACAGTTAAAACTTGGTGGCTGTTCAAATTCATTTTATATTTGTCTATAGCATATACAAGTTTTTAATAGCAACAAGTAGCTTGTGCTGCCTATGCAAGTACAGAATGTAATTCTTTATTTTCACTGACAGTTTAAAAGCAGGTTGCAAAGTACCAAAGTTAAAAGTTTGGCAGAAAGCTGTTTCAAGGGAATATAACACCAAGGATATTTCTGGATATTTAAAATCTCAGATTTCCAGAAGAGAGTTAACCGCAGTTTCTGCTGATGTACCAAAGCCTGACAAGTTTGCAGCTTTATATTCAAAAGGCATATTGTTTAAAAATTATTTTCCCTTCCCTGAGTAAATATCGCTTACAGAGTGAGGAGGGAATAACCATGCAACAGACACACACTGGAAATCCTTCACAAACATTTATGGTTGCCCTGGCCACACATCCCAGAAGGCCCAGAAAGAAGCCAGGTAAAATACTTTCAGAAGTGACAGTAACTGCTAAGTACCCCTCTAAAAAGGAATATTTATGTCCAGAAATAATACAACTTTTAGTAAGAAAAACAGAAAAGGAGACATTTTTTGTTAACCTTTCCTTCTTATGGTTAAGACAAAATGCCTTGGCAGTCATACAAATGGTTTAGCTCAGAACCACTGTGGTAAAAATTCCTGTAACCATATGGGATATCTATCAAAATAATGCTTTCTGCAGAACTGATAAGAATAAGGAAGAACCCTGCTCGACTCTTGTCACAGATTGTTCTTCCTGGCAGGAGGTTAGAGACAATCTTTTTTGTTCAAACACTATTTTTATGACTCTTAACACCTATTTAGAAAAGAAATGAAAAACACAGTCACAAAGCAAAGCTACGTTCTAAAACGGATTGCTGACTTCAGTATCCTACAGTTAAAAAAAACACCGAGAGCTCATCGATATGGCTCACGCTGTTCCCTTTGTTTTGCCGTTTGCCATTCTTTACGGTCCTTCTCACCTACTTCTGCCCTCGAACCGCCTCAGTGTGATGCAAATTTTCCCGGACTCCCGGGAATTTCAGCAGACGACATCATCAGGTGAAACCAGCCTGAGTCAACTCCACTTCCTGACCACGTCTAAGATGGAGCGCGCAGCCGGTGAATCGAGGGGAGCTTTCCTCGCACACCCTTCTCTGAACCCTGCCACAAACTTTGCCGCAGCCCAGGGCCGGCAAACAACCTCGCAGCCACCCCCTCCGCCCCTCCTTTCGCTTTCTCACACGGCGTGAACTTCCCGAACCAAACTGCACTCGGCTGGGGGGGTAATGAGGGCACGGGCAGCAAACACCGCGCTGTTCCGCGGGGCTCTCCGCGGCCGAGCAGGCAGCGCTCACCCACCCAGGGCCTGCAGGCGACCGAGGCGGGGATCGCTGAGCCCGGGATCGCTGGATCCCCGGATCCCGGTCCGCACAGAGCCGACACCGCCCGCCCCGGCGCACGGCGGCCGCGGCCCGGCCCGGCCCTACCGCAGCACCTCCCGGCGCCGCCCCGGGCCGAGGGNTGGCGCTGCCCCGGTCCGAGGGCACAACAAAGGCTTTCCCCCCGCACCCCCGGCCCGGCACGTACCGGATCGCGGCGCTGGCGGGGCGGCGCGGCGGGGCTCATTCCGCCGGGGCGGGGACGCTGTGACGGTCACCGGCGCCCGGCGGGAGGCGAAGGCGGCGAGCCCGGGCGGCGGCGGAGCCGCATCGCTGCCCGCGCCAGTCCCGCTGCTCCCGGCCGTGCCCGCCCCGCGCTCGGCACCTCCCGGCTCCCGCACGGCCCCGCTCCCGCTCCAGCCGCACTTCCGGGAGGGAGCGGTCACGCGGCCGCGGGACGCGCCGCTTCCATCCGGGAACGCGCGCGGGGCGGGGCGGGAGCGGAGTGAGCCGAGCCGAGCCGAGCCGAGACGATCTGAGCCGATCTGAGCCGAGCTGAGCCGAGCCGATCTGTGCCGTGCCGGGCCGAGCCGCGCTGAGCCGAGCCGAGCCGAGTCGAGCTGAGCCGAGCCGGGCCGAGCCGAGCNCTCCGCGGCCGAGCAGGCAGCGCTCACCCACCCAGGGCCTGCAGGCGACCGAGGCGGGGATCGCTGAGCCCGGGATCGCTGGATCCCCGGATCCCGGTCCGCACAGAGCCGACACCGCCCGCCCCGGCGCACGGCGGCCGCGGCCCGGCCCGGCCCTACCGCAGCACCTCCCGGCGCTGCCCCGGTCCGAGGGCACAACAAAGGCTTTCCCCCCGCACCCCCGGCCCGGCACGTACCGGATCGCGGCGCTGGCGGGGCGGCGCGGCGGGGCTCATTCCGCCGGGGCGGGGACGCTGTGACGGTCACCGGCGCCCGGCGGGNGAGCTGAGCCGAGCCGAGCCGAGCTGAGCCGAGCCGTGCCGGGCCGGGGCCTGTGGGAGAACGCCCCCGGGCTCCCGGGGAGAACAGCGGCTCGTCGGGGCTCACAGAGCCATCCCAGAGCCATCCCAGAGCACATGGCGCAGGGTTGCGTCCAGATGGTTCTGGAATATCTCCGCTGAGGTAGACTCCACACCCTCTCCGGCTAGAAGGGAGTTCTTCCTCCTGCTCAGGTGGAATTTCCTGTGCTCGCCCGTGGCCTCGTGTTCTCTTGACCGTCCAGAAGGATGAGCACCTCTCCTGAGGGGCTGAGCCAAAGGGATTGTTCGGCCTGGAAAAGAGAAGCTTTGGGTGACGCAGTTGTGGCCTTGCAGTACTTGAAGGGAACTCACTGGGAAGATGAGGCAAGGCCATTTACACGTAGTGACACGTAATGACAGGACAGGGGGGAATGGGTTCAGATGGAAAGAGTAGGTTTAGATCAGATCTTAGGGAAAAAAAATAAATTTGAAGGTGGTGAGGTCCTGGCACAGGTTGCCCAGAAAAGCTGTGGCTGCCCCATCCCTGCAGGTGTCCAAGGCCAGGTTGGATGGGGCTTGGAGCGACCTGGGATAGAGGAATGTGTCCCTGCCCATGACGGGGGCAGGAACGAGATAATGATCAAGATCACCTTCTAACCCAAATCATTCTATGGTTCTATTGCTTGGCACACCAAGAAGACCCTGGTGTCATCTGCTCGGCACCCCCTTTAGGTATTTATACACATTAATGAGGTCTCCTCTCAGCTCTCTCTCCTCAAGGCTTAACAGGCCCAGCTCCCTCAGCCTTTCTTCCTAAGAGAAATGTTCCAATCCCCTAATTATCCTCATTGCCCTCCTCTGGACATCTGCTTGAAAGGGTCAGCAGGACAGCTCTGAGGACTCTTTATTTACTTTTGTTTTGTTTTGTTTTGTTTTTCAGATGATGTTGACGTGAAATTGACCCTCGCAAGCTCCATCTGCTCCCCAGCAATGGGGCTGGAGAAGGACCAGCCCTTGGTGATGGCTCCCCCACAAACAGGGCTGGTGTTGGGCTCTCAGCTTCTCACCCTGCCCACAGCTCTGCTCCTGGCTGGCACATACGGGCTTCAATATCTTCAGTCCACAGCCCCTGAGCAGGACTCTTCTGCTCCCTCCACAAATGTTCACCACCCAGCAGTTCTGAGGCCCATTGGTCAGATCTGTTTCCTTTACAACCAGGTGAATTTCTCTACATCACTGAAGTAGTTGCTTCTAAAAATAGATGGTGTAATAGTTTGTAAATTACGTGCACAGTACTGCAAAATTCCCCGTGGAGGTCTGAAAATAAAACTTAAGCAATATGTTTTGCTTTGTTTTTCAAACAAACAAAGCTTTAAAGAAAACATCCTCTGTGGAGACAATTAAGACCCAGTGACACCTTAATTGCTTCTCTTGAGAATGAGCACTAAGAATACACACAGAGCATTGTGCTGTGTAAGGATACCCAGGCTAGCAAAGTCTCAAAATCGATACAAGTGCATTAGTGAGGCCCAGAGCCCTGGATAATTCATCCTGCAGAGAAAAACTGCACTGACAGGGCCATACTGCCTTTGGTAGTACTAGTTCTCTCAGAACTATTTCATGAACCTGCTCAGCACTGCACTGTATTTTCAGATGTCTCAGCGTTTTCTGTTTATTTGGAGTCTTTTTCACACCAGCCATTGTAGGGAATAGCTTTACATCCACAGCCAGTGCTTACTCCATTTAGTGAGCAAGACTCTTGCAGGGTGACCAGGCTGTTTTTACGTGTCCCACTACATAGAAGTAAACACAGTAAATGTGTAATTTGTGAGAAACACGAACAGGACACGGAGTATCAGGGTGTTTGGTTTAGAGAGCTGAACAGTTGAGTGATTGGAGACACTGCTGCAACTGGGAAGTGAAAGATGACCATTCTTTCACAGGGCAGAGTTCAGTCACTCTTGGTGAAAATCAAGGGTGCATTCCTGGTTGTAGCTGAACAGTCTGCAGTGGGAATCTTAGGATTTAAATAGAGTAACTTGGCACGTAAGAAAATCAGTGAGTCAAGTGAATCTTTGTATCTAGTAACCATCACCTTCCCTTAAATCCCACTCCAGAGCAAGTCTGCAAAGATGAATCATTAACAGAAGTTGTGGAAAACATGCATATTTGTCAGCAGTCAAAAGGTGAGATTACAGCTCATGCATCCCTTGGGCTGAAAAGTTCCTTTGCTCACCCTCAGATGGACAATATTGTGGGGGGTGTGGGCACATGCCACAGCAGGGTGTGTAAATGGTGGCCAAGGAGAGCAACCACCACCTTCCAGATCTGGAGTCTCCACTTGGTTCTAGCAGAAGTTTAATTTATTTTCCTGTACTTTTCATCCACTGCTTTGTCCTGTTTCCTGCTATTCCCCCTCATATTCCCGTTTTTGCACCCTCTCAGTGCTGAATTAAAGTGCCCCATGCAGTGTTAGCCTGATGCATAACATTAAGGTGAAATTCTGTCACATCGGGAGGCATCGGAGTGATTTGCATTTTGGCAGCACTTAGTGGGTCAGTTGAGATAAGAAGTGACCTTTCATGCCAAATGTTGTACCAAACACAGAGTTTGTAATCTAATTATGACAGAAATGATAGAGAAAAACAAGGGAGAGTGAAGAGATTAAACACACTTCCAGAACAAAGATTTTGGCGGAGACCAGAGGGAGGACAAAAGTTTCCTGGTTCCAGAGTGAATGCCCTGGATCATGCTTCCTCAGACCAGGCAGGAGGACTCACATGAATATACTCTTACAATATACACCATTTTCTGGCAGGACCTTGGTGGTATTTATACTTCTCAAAAATTTTCACAGAAAGAGTCTATGCTAGTTTATTTTTCTAAATAAAACTCAATACTAAATGTATTTAATTTCCAAATTACAGCCTGGGAAACTATATTTCTGAAGACATCTGAAGAAAGCACAATGGCTATTGTAGTTGTTTTTAATTGCACACACAACCAGCAGTACTGACTCCTCTATTTAGACTGCCCATCACTTCTCATTTTTAAAAAGTTCTCATTGCACACACAGATTTCTGTGTGGGGAAGGGTTGTTTAATGTTAAAGACCTCTAAAATAACTTTACTTAAGAATGCTCCTAGAAAGATTAAGAAAGCATGTTAACATATAGCTATAAAAGGATTAGTGTGTGGAGATTTTAAGTGTTCTAGTCTGGGCAGGCAATACAGTGTGATCAACTTTCAGGATGTTGGGAATTTCACCTTAGATAAACCCTTCAAAATACAAATTCCACCTGCTGTAATATTAAACATCGTATTTCCTGTGCTTCTGTCTGAAATAGAATTTATTCTAGGTTGTTGATGAGATTTCTTCACCCTTGTTTTGTGCTTTGAGGTGAGCTGAATTCAGCTGCTGCACATGGTGATGTTAACTCTCAGGGCCTGTAAATAGATTGGTTTTAGTGCTGCTCCCACAGATTTAAGGGAAGTACTTGCATATGTAAACATGAATTTAAATAATTTGCAAAATGCAGTTGTGAGTGCAAGCCATTCTCTACCCAATAAGTATCCACATTTCAATGGTGAAATTATATATCCTAATTACAGATTCATAATAAATCTCTGAGATATTTCTGCTGAAAGGAGCCATTTACATACGTGTACATAAGCACACTGCTGCAATAAGTCTTCAAGATCCACAACAGGATTATGTCACTAAAATAACATTTTTGAAAGAAATTAAAGACAGGAATATTAATTTAATCTATTTTCTTAATCAGTGGAATTATTTTATTAACATATTCTAGAGAAATCCATTGCAAGCAACCCAAGAGAGGGGAAGTATTACAAGCTTTCTGTTTTCTTTTCCTGTCTGTTGTCCAAATGGGAGCACTTTCTGGAGGAATCATGATAAATCTGTAGCATCTTATTTCCTTCAATCCTATTTACTGTTAACAGAGCCAGCAGACAACACTGCAAATGTGCTGCCAAGATGTATGGGTGACTTTGCATTAAGTAAATGCAAAGGCAGATCTAGCTGATATAAAACACTATTATATGGGCAGTTTTAAAAGAGTGAAAAATGTCAGCAGGAAAGTTTTTTGTCTTTTTATAATATAGGGGCTTCAGAATTTGAATTGCTTTTTTTTTTAAAGTTCCAAGGCATTAAGATATTGCTCAATTTAGAGTGACTTTCCAGCCTTAAATTATTTTTATATTTTCCTGAACTTCTTTTCTGAAAAAGAAAAGAAAAGAATAAAACTGTTAAGCCACGACAAACAACTAATTTCCTACAAGGTGGTGATACAGCCCTGAAATTATTCAGTAATGTTTCAACAGAATGAGTCTTCACTGAAAAGGTCAGTGTTTTGAAGCCAGCTCTCCTCAGTGTGGAAGATATGCTAGTTTTAGCAGGAAGGTTTTAGCAAAGATGCAGCTTCTCCTGAGAGAGGAGGTTGACACTGGAGGAGTGAAGTGTTCCTGCCGGTGGCTGCAGCACGGAGCCTGACAGTGGGGGTGAGTCACAGCCAAGTCTCTGTTTTTCCTGATTCAGTGTGAGTTTTGATCTTCTATCTTTCACCACAGATAAAAACCACCAAGCTACTTTAACCACCAAGTCTTCTCTGCTTATACTTTGTATAAACAAACACTGGTTTTAGCACAGGCTTGAACTTGGGACTTCCAAACTTTGCCTGAGCTCAGCAGCTGCTGGGTGTGAGCTTCGCTTTCTTCATCCATTAAAACAAATAAATAAACACTGAAAATATTTTCATGCATAATATGAAAACATATCAGTTTTATAACTTTCACAAGACAGGAACATGTTTCCCAAGTAGTTTCAGTCAGTTTTTCAACACATTTTATTTCGAGAGGTGCTTATATGTTATTAGCGTTAAAAAAGAATTATTAAAAAGAATTTGCTTTGTATCGTCATGTCCCTTTCCATCAGTTTCTGTGTTTGTGCTATTCACTGTTATGCCTTAAAATAGAGAGTAAGGACTTCAAAGCAGGTATCCTATCTTCCTGTGAGTATTTCTTTAATTCATAATGGCAGAAAACCTCCTGGAAACTGGTTGCAGCACTGCATGACAATAATTTTTCTGCATAAGGATGAGCTGCAAATCACTGACCATCTTTGTTTTACTCCTGCTCAGTATTTTCTAATGTGGTATCACATTCTTCATTCATATTTGCCAGAACTCCACAACCATGATGGCTGTGTAACCACACTGTGCTGTGTCCCAGGTTTTTTCTCTGCTCTCCCTTCACTGCCACTGCTGGGTCACCAAGGGTCACAAGTGAGATGGCAAAGCAGGGGTGTTATTTGGTCTGCTCAGTATATCACAAACCTGACAGCCACAACTGGATGTGGTAACATTTTTTATAATAGTTTCTTCAGGGAAAGATCTTTTTTTTTATTTATTTATTTGTAAAATCAATAGACTCTTTTCAGATCTTGCTAAAGGATGAGAAAACTTCTTTAAATTTCTTTGCAAATAAGCATTCCTCTCCTTTCAGAAAAAAAAAAAGTAAAATCAAATCCTGGTTTTAAATGTTATGCCACATTTGTCCTTCTCTACTTCCTTCTGCTCTCCTAACAGCACTGAAGCACAAAGGGGCTTCCCTTCTACAGACTTCAGAGAATTTGGAAACTTCTTTTTGTACCAGAAAGCAAAAAAGAGTGCATGTTGCTTTGTAGCTTATACTCATAAATTTGATAATGAAGCCAAATGCAATCTTTTCCTCATTTCAATACCAAGTAGCTTTTAAAATGTCTTTAAAAGTAATTTTCATAGAGAGAAGAACAAGCATGAAGTGCTGAATTTTATGAAAGCCCCAGACATCATTATTTATAAATGGAGATATGCCCAGCATCTGAACACGATTCAGTTGGCTCAGAGAGCCTATGAACAGACTCTCAGGAGAATCCACAGATTCTTCACTGAATTAAGATCAAGCTGCTAAGGCACATTTAGAGGAAAAACCACACCTCAGTCAGTTCTGTCAGAAGGATGTTTTGAACTTTATTGCCCCTTTTGGTTGTGAGATTCTGTGGTGCTGCCTCTTGAAACACACTCCTGTTTCCCAGCTGATAAACAAAATCCTCAGTTATGCTGCTCACAGGAGTACATTCCAATATTAATATTCCCCAAATTCTCAAGTTTCATGACAGGATTTGGTATAACTGTCTCTATGCATGGTAAAAACCCCCATATTCATTCTAACATAGCATTTTGTAGGACTCAGCTCTTCTGCCATACTTTGCAAACCAAACTTTTTTAGCATGGAGCACTAAATATAAAATACCTATGTGTAAAAAACATAACTTTTAATAATGACTAAGATAAAGCAAAATTGTCATTCCAGTTAATGCCTATTTTCAGACCTGCCAAATATGCATAACAGACAATTGGATATTTACTGATTGTTGCACAATAATTTAGCCCATGGATTTATGAGTTATACATGAAATTGCCTATTTTATTCAGTTCTGCATATTCCACCAAAATATCATGGATTTTCTTATTTATTTTTTTTCCCTATTATGCAATTTTTTGGGTAGGAAATCATATACTGGGGAAAAAATGTATTGGGGGAGAAATATTAAATTTAAAGTTCATGCCTTCATGTTTTACATATTGCTTGGCCTCTATTAATTCAGGAAGTTAATTAATCCCTAATGAAACATGCTTTTACTGTTTATTAAACATTATTTATTTGACCATAAATTGTTTTTCATAATTTTTTTTGGGCAATGAAAGCATTCTACTGTCTGTTTTTTCTAATTTTTCGATTTTACCATCCCCACAAAAGACATAATTTACACAGCTTTGTTCACCACTACTATCAATAATTAATCTGGTCATATGGTTTTACTAAAATTTAAGTAGTTAAAGTATAAGACTGTGACTATCCTCAAAGTTAAAATGTGTTGAAACATGTACATTAGATAATAAGCAATATTAGATATATTTGTATATAACAATATCTTCAGTGGTCAAAATAACATCGCCTGTGCAGTAAGTTTGAGTTTTTGTAGGAAAATCTCCTAAGCAGAATGATTCCTGAATTTTACTGGAGATACAGGCTCACTGAATTTCATCTCTAAGAAATACTGGAGATTTGCATAAGAGATTCCCCATTCCTTGTGAATAGATGTAAGGACAAATGCATATTCTGAATACCAGAAAAAAAAACACCACACAACTTTCAGGATTATTGGAAGGATCCCAGTGCAAATGCTAAATACCAAGCTGAGAACACAGAACAGCCCTGTGGTAATTTCTAACAGAATTTTGCCAGATATTTGAAATTTTGATGAAGCCAACCTTTTAACTTTAAGACAATACAGTTGTTCTTATTTATGTTTTATTTCTTTTAGCATCTACTTAGCCTTAACACCTTTTTACCTGTCAATGTGTGCTGTAAGTGCTGGGTTCTTAGCAAAGATTTTGCACTGTTGATGTTTTCATCCAGTTCACTTCTCCTTGCTGGCAAGCATTTAGTGTCTCTAGACATACTGTAATTCATAGGATGAATAGCTTCCCCTTGCTCTGGGATTTGAGAGACCAGCATGGGAGTATCCTATTCCTAGGCAAAATCTCAGATGAATAATGTGTATGACAAGTGTACCACTCACTGATGGAAATCTGCTGGAGCCTCTTCAGCAGCTTAAAGCTGCAGGTCAGGAAGAGGCAGAATAAGGCAGATGGAGGTCTTCTGAGTCACACTATGTAGTGGTAAAACAGGGTTAGAATCATTTTGCAATACTGTAATTGGATGCAAACTTCATTTGAGATTTCAGCTGCTTTACCAAATTTACAGAACACAAAAGGCTAATTCGTGGCAAATATTTTGCAGCAAACTCCTGTGCATATTATGCTTAGGTCAAAGTTCGATTTATATCAAAAGGTGAAAGTAGCTTCATTAAAAAAAAAAGTCTATTGACACCACTGATTTGGAAAGATGTAATATTTTCATATTTATATGTGGGTTCATTCTGTATCTTTTCCTTAAAAAAGAATTTGCCATAGTTTTCCCAAGCATGTATTAAAAGAACAACTTTCTTGTAACCTAAAATTCAGGTGCCTAATTGCTCTCAACTCTTTCTTGTTTTACACTTTGAATACTTACAATTAAATACTTGATATTTAGAATCAGATATTTTAATGTGGCTGTTTTATGCCTGAGTATCTCCATTAAATTCAACAGAATTATTCAGTGTTACAGAAGGTGACTCAGTAATGGTCATATCCAAAAAGCAGGAATTCACTGTGGAACAACTGCAAGACATTGTGTTTAAATTCAGAAAACAAATAATAGCTCCTAGCAAGTCTTGGTGAAAAAGACCTCACGGGTATAAATCCAAACAGGTATCTTGCAATTCTGTTGCTCAATAATCAAAAACTGGAATGTCCTTTGAATTTTCATATTTCAAGGTATTTACACAAGCATATAAGGTAGATAATTAAAAAGGAATAAGTTAAATATGATCATCCTAGATAGCTAACTTGAGCTCTCTTTACGTGCCAACAAAACTTGAAGTGTGTTATCTCAAAGTCATTGACAGTCATGGCTGCAACTCTAAAAAATGTCTTCTAAGAACACAAGGATCAGATTTGTCATCCAAACCACCTGTTTGGCTCTGCAAGTTTTAAGATCAGAGAAGATGGCAGCATCATCTCCTCAAAAGGAAGAGATTCACAGGAAGCTGGAATATAATGGAATACCTTGAGGCTTTTCTCTGAGTCATGCCTCTCTGATGGCAATTTTAAGGTCACTCCTGAATATGGACAATTTATTCTGGAGACAAGAAACAATACTTGGCAAGAAAGAAACAGAGCTCAATTGGTGCAATACATGACTGTAGTCCAGTTAATCAAAGTGCCTTTGAAATACTTTTGATTTGCAGCTTTGGTATTCTGTTGTTCTAGAAATCAGTTCTAATTTTTCATCCAGTACTTTAAGAAGGAGTCTGAATTCCATAATATCTGGATGGAGAACGATTTAGTTTTAGTGCTTTGATCACTCTTCATTGATAAAGCTTCATCAGCCATTACTGAGATTGATTTTTAAGTTTTTATTTCAAAAATTTTATGCAAGGAAGACCTTTCACAAATGCTAATTCTTTGGAGTTGCAGGCTAACTCAGAACCCAAAACAGAGGGAAATTTCCAACTACTGATCTCACTTAATATCACCTCCACTTGCTTCTAGTTCCTTGGCTGCTCATGTGCAAGGAGGTGGATAGCTCTTATCTCTTAACTGTGTGCACCTTGTCTCAAATGCTTTTACCAAAGCTTGGGAATTTGGCTCTTTTCTACCTAAATGAACAGTCACAAGAGGAGCTTAAAAAGCTGTTTCATGAGAGTTTCTCATCGGTGGCAAACATATTTACTTATGAGAAACATGGATGGTGGTATTGTGTTTCTGTTTTATTTAAAAAGATAAGTCTATCAATATTTTTCTTTGAAATAAATGGAAAGCTGTTTTCCATTCAGCTGGTCTCATTATCAGAGAATTAGTTATTGAATGGTCAATATTACTTGTTCTTCTCTCTGCACACTGGATAATAGATACATAGAAGGGCTTTCAGAACAATGCAAGAAGAGAGGGAATTTGTGCAAACTCATTTGTACAGATAAAGGAAACCTCTGAGGACTTGAGCCCAGGGCTTCAGAGTACAGAACAGCCAGAATGGGTCCTGGGAGCAGTTAGAGACAATGCTGAAAAAGAAAAAACTTGTGCTCCTGGCCTTACAACATTTTATTCATAGCAAAGTTGCATTTATAGAGTATGGCATGCTGGTTAAAAAAAAAGCTTAATTAGATCTTTTGAGTCTCAAACAAATTTAGAAGTGCTGGCCCTGTTTGTAACTATTGCTGACCGTGGTGGCTCACCTGAAAGAAAGAAATTACCATGGTGTTAGTGCTACACATGAAGATAAGGCTGAAGTTGAGCAGCAATTATGGCTGAAAACCTGCAGCATTTGAAGCCTTTTCAATTCCTGTGCTGTAAGGAGTCTTTCATGCAAGTAATAAATTGGATGGCACTTAGATGAGGAGTACAAGTTGAAAGACAGAAGAGTGTAGCCCAGACAGTACAAATCTAAATGCATGGCTCAGGCGTTTGCCACAGTTCCGGGAATTCTGTAAGCAGCAGATAAAGAACAATTTGATTGTAAAGCTCGAGCTGTTACTGTTCAGCATTCCCAAGATGAAATTTGATGTCACTGAGCAGATTTATGGCATCCACAGCATGGCAGAAAATGCAATTAATAAGGCAAAACTGCAACACCTACAGAAGGTGGTGATGACGAAAAAATGAAGATAAAATTGTTTTTCTTTTTCATTTTTCTTATTCTTTTATTTCTGTACTTTCCCATTGTGAAGCAAGGACATAAAATGATTGACACTGTTACTAGGAATAATGCCTGAAATACTGGAATAAGTATTTAGTGTCTGGTGAGAACAGCAACCTGGGACAGAAAGAGGCTTTAGAGTGAAAAGGATCAAACCCTTAATAGCCATTAATGCACAACAATGACAAAAGTTCAAGGTAAGGGAACGGGCAAGCAGAGCAGGCAGGCACTGTCTGAGAGAGCAGACATTGCCTCTTAAGGCAGAGAAAATGCACAAAAAGGAGGAACTAAAACACTTGGCCCAAAATATTACTGAGTGTTTTGTGGGCGGAGGAAATATCCCAGTGTTTGTTCTCTAGAGAAAACGGAAACTGAAGCACATGCAAGCATCCACAGGGATCCCAAGAAACACAAGCTTCTCAAATGGATGCTCCTTAAGCAGAAAATTACTTCCTGGATGTTATTTTGCCACTTTGCTGTAAGCCCAGTTACAAGCTGGGTTCTGGCTGACCAGCAGAGCTGCAGTCTTACTCCAGCAACACTGATAAGCAACTGGTGGTGACCATGAGAGAGAACTTCAGCACTGCAGGACCAGTGGACTGGCTATCAAAAAATTCATCACAGGATGATACATTGTTGCCTGAATCTTTAAACAACTGGCACAGAAATACCCTATTTTCCAAGAAAACTGCCTCCCAAAAGAGCTGAGTAAATCTCAGATGAGCCATTAACTTGATCTACCATAGAAATATTTCACTCTTTTTTCTAAAACCAAATTGATTTAATTTTTTTCTACTTTTTTCTTTTACTTTAAAGTGACTTCTAAAATGTTTCCTGATGAATAACCAAAATGAAATAATTATATAATCTAGACACAGAATATTTCTTCTAAAATATGTTGACTTCTCTCATTACCTGCCATTTTTGACACTTACCTAGACAAAATGTAATTCAAAATCCCAATTAACTTGGGTTCTCTTCAGTGTTTTGGCAAATAAAAATATATTTGGCCAAGGGAATCAAGGAACTTGTGCCACAATAATGAAAAAGTGTGCATTGATATTGAGTAGCAGGCAGAACTCACTGCTCTGGAATAAGGAGCTGGTTCCCTTTCCACAGGAGAGACAGGACAAAGCCTGAAAGGACAAATCTGTCCAGGAGAACCCGAGAGTTTGCACATCCTCTGTTTGGGAATGTTGTAAATACAAAGCTCTCTGTGAATTCCTGTGTTATGTTCATACCTCACATTTTTGCAAACCCCAGTCTTTGTTCTAACAGCATCTCACAATTGACACAATTATAGAAGTAGACTAATAAACATTAAAACTGACAGAACAGAAAATGTTCTCAGTTCAGTGGCTTGGACATAAGCTAAAAGTGAGGAACACAGCACATGTTTTTGCACTCAAAAGCTTCCCCCAGAATCTTCTTTCAGAGACAGCTTGAAAAGACAAATTGTACTGGAGTTTTCCAATCTGTCACAGTAGAGCAAAGCTTCTGAGCTGTAGAGAGACGCTGCGAATTAAAAATATTTCATCTGAGAATTTATAAACCATTCTAGTTCAGTTGGTTTTTTTCTCTCCCTTTGAATATCAGAAATACACCTTCCAACTCTTATCCAGATACAAACTACCAAAACATCTGTAATAATCCAAACCAAGTGTTGATTTCTTTGTATTTTTTAATGCTAGTTATTTCTTCAAAATTTAAATACCAATCTAGAGCAAAGTGAGGAATATTGGGAACTCCAGGCTGAAGATGATCATCCATACTGTAGGAAGCTGGAATCCACACTCTGTGATCTCACTGAAAAAACAAAACAGTACAAATGAGAGGTTATCATCTCTCATGCAAGAAAAGATTTTTAAGACCCTAAAAAACAGGTTTAATTTTAACGGTAATGAAAAACTCTACCAATCTCTGACTTAAAATATGTGGATTTAGCCTGGGAGATTTTGCTTTTTATGAGAAATCTGAATCAGTGCACAAGAACTGGTGGAATCTCATCATGCTCTGACATGATGCGCATGAAATTGAAAAAGAACACTGTGTTTTGTGATCAAGTGGTTCCTATAAACACAACTTCCTTGGTGGCTGCCTGTTCAGTGCTCATCAGTGATCATCTGTAGAGTTGTATTTTCATATGAACTCTGTTTTACCATCATGTCACGGGGTCATAACCTTTACAGTTTGGTAAAGTTGTTAAAAATGGTAATTTACAGTTCATTTTCTTCTTGTGATTCTTCTTGTTGGGAACTACAGCAACTGCAGGTTTTATTTTCTTTTCCTCAAGGAAGGTTCATATATATTTTTCAGTTAAGGATTTTGATTCAAGTGAATCATGAAGGCTGTCTGTGAACTCAGTCACGATATTCATGTTTTACAAATGCGGAAGATGAGGAACAGAGAAGGAAAGTGACTTTCATGGTGATGCTGTAAGTGGCAAAGCTGGAAATAGAAACAAGATCTTTACTGCCAGATCCATTCTACTGTATGGAGACCATTCCCTGCTACTCCTTATTTTTCCATTTGCTTTTTTAAAGTCATTGTACTTGTGGCTTTGCAGATAGTTTGATAAGTGATGTATTAAATCACCTTTATCAATGTCATGAAATTTTATTGCAAAATAGTAAAAGGTGATACTCTGGCAGTGTTTTGGAGAAATTTTTTTTTTTTTAAAAAGCAGGTTTTAATTCTGACTCTTTAGAATTTTCAAAAATTAGAAGAGAGTTCAGGGAATGGACTTGTAAGTTTCAGGAAATTATTAAAAACATTCAAATAAATTGTTGTAAAAGTGAGAGTGTAGAAAGCCTTTAGTGCCTCCAAAAAAAAAGGAAATGTGTAGTGGATTTGAGTGTGTAGTAAATTAGGATTTTGAACTCCAGCTGCCCAATCAGAAAAGTCCTGTGTTCCATCTGCAAACTACCATCTCACATAAATTTAATTTGCCAGTTAAGATAGTCTGTTTTCATGTCATGATAGAAAACCTCTCTAAGCATCATCATTGTTCTGGATAATTCAACAGGAGTGCAGTCTGCATCTGTGGCTGGTGGAACAGATTTACATGGCAAAGTGGTTTGATCCTGCCCAGATCTGGTTTTGATGTTTGCAGTCACAGCCTGAGCCAGAACGAACAGTAATGACCAATCTGGACAGAATCCCAATGCCATCACTTCTTTAGCTGTGGTGAAAGTTTCCCCAGACACGATTCTGTTTCCCTTCTCTCTCTGGCTCATTTCTTTGACCTGTCCCTGAACAGGGTCATTCTCTGATTGTGTTTAAAGATTTAGACAGAAGAGCCAATTCCTGAGCTCTTACCCCATCTGCTCTTGGACAGACCCAGCTGTTTCTTTTAAAAATACACCCTTGCAAATTTTACACTTGAGCTTGCTGACCCCTTACCAGCAGGTTATGTAGAGGAACTCCACATCTGATACTCTTAGGGGGAGGGAGGTGAGCTGGGTTGTGCAGAAAAGCTGCATGAAACAAGTTCAGACACTAAATAATAACAAGTTTCAGCCTAGAGTAAGACTTTTATGCCTGAATTATGAGCCTCCTATAATAGAAACTGTAAGGGAAATTCAAACAGGCTATTAATTGTAGCAGTGCCAATATATTAAGATTTAAGATTAAGATGAGTAAGATTTTCTAAAGGTATACACTAAGCAATTTCAGTTCTTTTTATTTGCTTCATTAGGAGGAAATTCTTTGCAGATGTATTTCCAATAAAGGTGTGTGCTGATTTAAGAGCTCCTGTGTTGGAGTCAGTCACCCCTGCCCAGGCTCAGCAAACACCACGTTCCTGAAGCCATCGGGGTTGTACTGGGGGCACATGCTCCTCTCTGCCTTTGGCTTTCTCTAATCTTCATCTGACCTGTGGTAAATTCATGCTGACTGTTCTTACCCTCAAGGAAATGAGGTAAGATTAAGGTTTCTAAGAGTTTCAAGTTCTGAAAATGAATATTATGGTCCTGAAGCCTCTTGGCTGTTTTAGGAAATGGTGCACTGGTCACCATATTTTGTTCAGTTGACAGAACTGTTTTGTGCAAAGGCTGAAACTCCTCCTTTGAGAAAGGCAGTTTCAATGATTCTTGGCCAGTGAAGGATTCCCTGAAATTCTGCCTGAAATTTTGAAGACAGAAGGAGAGAATCAATCCAGCATTATCCATGGTATGGTGGCTCTGTCACACAGCAAGAGAAGAAAGCTGGCTCAAGTCTCTTCTCTGACTGACTCAGGTCAGGGATCTGAGTCTCAGTTGAGATCTTTTGTCTTGGCACCCACTTCACTTGGTCCAATTATTTTTAAATATTTACATGGACTAGAATGGTTCTTTGGAACAACACAAATTTGTGTTGTATCACTGTAGAAGTGCTTGCCATTGTGTATCTGGATGCTGAGGTGTATTTGGGGATCAGGCACCTCTGCCAGAAATAATCGAGTAAAAAATATGAATCAGCATAAATAGTCCCCTATTTTCCCTGAATATACTTATTCTCATGGGAAGTGTTTCCACACACTTCCTTTAAAGGAATGAAGTGTTTGGAAAGCCTAAAGGGACAAAGAAATCATTTCCTCTGACTAAGCATCCCTAAAATGTTAGACATAATTTTCAGAATACACAGAAATATCTGTTACTTCATTTGACTTGCTCCAAAAAAAAATTGGTTTTATGCTAGCCTCTTCTTTCCTTAGCTTCTCTCAAAAAGATATTTCCATTCTGAGACCAGTTGCAAAAGAAATCAAAGAATCTCATCAAGGGAATAAAATCAACTTTATAACAGATGAAACTGGACTATCACAAAAGAAAGAAAATTATTTCTTTTTCATGTTCTTCAGCATTTCATGTCTATTGTTATTGAGGTAAATCCAGACAATTCTTATTTCTGTCTGTCCAGGAGCACATGCAAGATGGTAACTTCTCACTGTTTCCAGCTGCAAGGTACCTGCAATAGCACTTTGAGCTCCAGGTGGCTTTTCCCAAAATATCTAAGGACTGGGAAATAAACACTGTGCTCTGTAGATCCCTGCCAGGCCAGTAGATCCAGGCTGCCAGGATCAGTGAAGCTGTTCCAAAATACAGAAGCTGAGGCTCTGGCCTGTGAGAGGCAGTGGTGTCCATCTGTACCAGAGCACTGTCAGGAGGGTTTTACACTGGCACCAGCATAAAGCACCTCTTCTTTCTTTTCTCTGCTCTGAAACTCTTTTTCTTAACTGCTTTTCATTTCAGTTCTCCCTGGAAAAATACCAGTAATTTAAAGGTTAATAGGATGCTGATGTCACTGTAATTAGAGCAGAGGAAAAACATTTCTGTAATTACTGCTAATGCTTTCCTGCTGTTCAGCCAATAAGATATGGCCCCCAGTCTGAGATGGAGGGTGGGTGTAGAGATCTGTGTGAGCTAGGACTTGTGACAGGGTGATCAGACTAGTGCAGAAATGATGCCTGAGTCACTGGGAGCATGTTGGAAATTGGTCATTAAGCAAACCACCTGGAAAAATAGAAGTCAAAATGTCAAGGATGAGGATGTCATAAAAATGCAGTTTATGGCACTGGCTAGCTAAAAAATTTCAGTTCATTCACTTAATCAAAATACATGTTTTGGTTTCACTACACAGCATTACAAGTAATCCCATTAGTGTAGGAGTTCTACATTTTCAAAAATGGCTGTCATGCTGCAGAGCTGACCACACACAGGAGCCTGTGGGAGCGAGCCCTGGGACAGGGCTGGCAGTCGGTCACACCCAGGTCATTATCCCTAGAGCTGGCTTGTTCTGTGCCTGCTCACTTCCCATGGAGTCAGCTGGTGCCTTGGGGTGCAAGGTCTCTGCTCTGCCTCCCCAGGTGAGGAATGGCATTTCAGAACTCACTGGAATAGCTGTGAGCAAACAGAGCAGCTCAGCTTGGGAGCTCTTCTGTTCCACTGATGGGAGACCTCTCAAAATTAAATTTATAGTTATTCAAATTTCTGTATTGTCAAAAGACCATAAGAAGAGAATAATTGCTGCATTGTAGTTGTTTCAGGAAAAGTCAAGGAATTAATTTCCCTGTTTTCCAACAGAAGTTCAAAACTGGTGGGTTTTTACTAGAAGCAGCATATGTTTGCCTGCACCTAAGACCTTAAGAAAAAAACTCCCTAAAAATAAGGCATCATGTGAGTTTTGCTAACTTTAATGGAATTGCATTTTCTCAGCTGCTAAGGAAATTCTACCCTCTGATGGATGCTCTGGTGAAGACGCACTAACTTCCTTCTCTAACCCTCCTAACCAAATAGGTTAGACATTTCAAATAAAACCAGGCATAGCACTGGGCTTAGACTTAGGCTGATTAGCTCTGTCCTTCAGAGCTGCTCCATCCAGTAGCAGCTCAGGCATCCTGTGTCCTGTAGTATTTTACAGTACAGAAATGCCCAAAAAAAACTCATCAATGAAGAATAAATGTTGCTCTTTCTGCTATCACATATTTCCCAGATTGCCTTTGGCAGACCTGTCATTAGTCGCCTCATTGTTTCCACGTGTCACGTGGATGTGGATTTTAAGGGAAAAAAAAGAGTTTACAAAAAAGCAGCCACGTGTTTCAGAGTAGAGCTGCATCCTCCAGAGGAGCCTGGGATGAGAGAAGCAGCACATGCAGGTGAAGGTCAGAAACACCAGAGAGGAGTTGGGGAATTTGATAATAGACAGGAGCAGATAACAGGAAGAGTTTCACTGCACGAGGAGCAAGCAGGGCAGATTAGGAGATAAACAGGCCTTTGAAACTTCAAATCTTCCCCTTTCCAATTTAACATATGAAAGTGAATTATATCTGAATGCTTATGGGGATCTAAAACTGAGAAATAACTAAGGTTCTTTTCTGACTTCTTTTCAGTGTTCCAGCACCTCCGTTTTCACTTTGAAACACAAGTGGCGAGTAAAATTCTCTGAGTGGGAGCTGTACAGTCAGAAAGGCATGGCCTCCAGAGATAATCATTGCAAGAACAAGTGTTCTTTTCTTGTTCCATCTCTGCAGTGATCAGGACTCTTGTACAGGCTCTGAATGTTGTACCAAACTGTCCCTAAGTGATTTTAGTGATGTGGAATTGCAAATAAGTTATAGTTCAGCTGTAGTAGCTCAAATGTAATACCGAAACTGCATCCTTGAGTATATATTTCTGTACTCCTTTTAGGTGGGTAAACTCTTGATTTTTACCTGGTACCATGTATGTAGTCCGCATTAAATTGTGATCATTGCTGAAAAGCTGAGACCTGAAATTTTCATGGTCTCAGGCTTAGGACAGGCTTTTTTCATACAGGCAAAATTGATTAATAAGAATTAACACCTGAAGGCTTAACATAAATTTATTCTCTCTAATTCTTTTCAAGCTGTTCTCACTGAGCATGACATGAAGTCTGGACCAAATAAGTTAGACATTTCAAACAAAACCAGAAATTGGAGGAATGGTATGTCTTTTATAGAGACAAGAGTTCTTGAAAATTCCAGTAATAAATACATAGGAGAATGAAGGATATGATTTATATATTGGATCTTCAGAAAACAGGAATCCTCCCCTTTAGTTAAGTGTAATTGCTGTGATTCAATGAAAATATAAAATTAATTGCTTTAATGCAGTGAGAAGATCACTGTTTGAGCAGTGGTTCATCCCCTCACTTTTAGGTTCAGTTTCCAGCTTTTTCTAGCTGTCACTTCTATTTAAACTACATCAGCCTAAATTGAAACTAATCACAGACATGCAGTGTGGCAAATCTGCTTGACCAGAAATTTCTCTTCACTCTTCTGGAAGGATTAGATCCTAACACTGTGTTGATTCAGCCAGGTTTTTCCTCTGCTCAGCAGAGTGACTGATGGTCCTGACTGTGGTGTTTGTCTCAAGGGCAAGGCAGCCCAGGCAGCCAGGAGCTGGCCCTGTGCTGTTGGACATCAGCAGTGTGCGCATTGCTGCAGCGCTTAGGGGAGCTGTGGCCGTGCAGAGATGCTGCTGGAGGGGAGCATCTCCAGAGGACCTGTGCTTTGCTCAGGCTCGTGGAATGTTGGGTTTTTGGTGGAACCAACAACAGCGTGGAACCCCTCCCGTGGGCTCTCTGAGGCGGGTTCCCCTTGCGGGTTCTGTGCCAGGGATGAAAAATGGACAAAACTCTTGGTTTCTCAGCCTTCGGTCTATTGTGTATTTTTCTCTTATCAGCAGTCCAGTGCATCAGACTTTGCACACCAGAAGCAAGGCACAAAATGGTCACAAGACACACAGATTCAAGGTCTTTTAAAGCTATTTCACCCAATTAACTCTTAAAATGTACTTTGTTTCTACTTTTCTACCAATAACTCTTATTAATCTAGTCACGTAACACCTACACTACGGCTTTCTCTAACCAATAATTTTGAGCCACCAACACTGTAGAAAATGGAGTAGATGAAGAACAAGAAGAAGATGAGATAACACCCAAAATCCTCCATCTTGCCTCCTATTTACTCACACACTAGAATCACAAATTTCTTACCCTGTGAAAAACTACATTACTATATACCACTACCTAATTCACACACTTGTAGATTCTAAGTCATCCCAAAGCCTTGGTAACTTTCTCCAAGGATGGAGGTTAAAAACAGTGTTCTGCTGAGGATCAGGACATCTCAAGATGGGCAGAGAGACATTCTCTGTGCCCTGGACTCCAACATCAGAAAGGAGTTTTCTTCTTCAAGCTCCAGGGGAGCACCCCTTGGATGTGGAGAATGCTTATTTGGATGTAAGAGACATTTTGCCAGTGAGGTGGAAGCCATGTTATGGGTGTCAAAGAGCCCTTAGGCCTTTTTGAATGCTTTCTAAACATGTATTTTTTCTCATCTTCTTATTTCTGTTGTCCTCTGCTTCTTGTTCCACTTGCTCCCATGACCTGAGACTGGTGAAGACATGATGATAACACACAGCAAACAGTTCTTTGTCAGAAAAGCGTGCACATGTCTTGTCTTCTTCACCAGATATTTAATTTTAATTTGTTACAGTATGGAAAACTGTGGTATACAGAAACCATATTGACTGACATAAGCTTCTCAAAGGAAAATCTGATGTGGATTTCATGCACATATGGATGGAAAAGAACATTTCATTTTCTTAGACAGCTAATGGCAGGGAACTCTCAAGGACATTTAAAACAATGAGATAGTTTTATAAGGAAAAAAAAGTATGAGTTAATTCACCAAATATCTTTAAAACCAATAAGTGCTCATTATTGCTTGTTCTGGTTTTGGCTGAGATAGAGTTCATTTTTTTCATTGTTCATCCTCTGAATAATGTTTTTACTTCATTTTTAAATGCCCATACTGAACTGCACGATTATTTCAGCAACTTCACGTGCAGTTTTTTTATCGAGGGGCAATTTGCCCACAGCACCTTTGTCACTTTCAAAGTGAGTAAGAATAGCAATAAGGCAATAGTTCTGCTTTTGCAATTAAAGGTGAAATTTTTTTATTTTAAATTTGCAAATGCTTTCAGTAGATACTCAACATAAACTTATAGCTATATAATCACTCCAAGAATCTACACTAACTTTCAAAGGTCAAAGCACTAGAATAAAGAAGGAAAATGAGATGTAATGTACCAGTTTCTGTAATTGTTACTTTCATAAGAATGCTATCAACAGCTATTGTAATAGTATAGTAATGAGGAGAATTGTCAACATAAGCAAAAAGATTCTGTACCTTTTATTGTAATATGAAATTCTTCTTCATAAATATCTTTGTATTTATTATCTTTTCATTTTCATCTGGATTCACTATTTCATTTAGCACACTTGCTAAATGCAATAGAGAATCTAGCTGAAATGGTTTTCTCCTTTACCTTATCCCTTTGTCTAAGCACATAAGGAAAAAAGTGTTTCCATTTGTTTCTGTCTTAGCACAATAGTTTTGTAGCCTTTTTCATGACAAACTCACAAAGCTCTTAGTAATCTATTAAAAAAAAACCCCTAAAACCACAACAAATCAGGAATACAACACAAAGAAGAGAAAAAATTAGCAAAAGCTGTGGGATAAAGACCCGTTAATTACACTTCTGCTATTAAGTGACGCCTTCTGTGCCTTTAAACTTGCACTGTTTCCCTTGCCAAATGGCTGCTCTTTTTGCATGTGCTGGCTTTTGCCTCTCTAGATAAAAAAACACTGCTGTGGTAGTATTAATAGTGCAGGCAAATGGTTTAATCACAAGAAGGGAGAAGAAGTTTTCTTGTAGTTGGGTAAGAGTACCTTCCCCTGGTTGAAAGTTTAGCTTGTGGCCATTTATAACCTTTCTATTTCCAGCTGAAACCTGAATCCTTGTTCATGGCCAGTGCTGCTTTCTGCTAATATTCCCCTATAACTGAGAGGAGGGGTTGAGTGTTGAGCATGTAATTATGGGTCAACATTAGGCCTCCAAATTGCTCAGGGAAATATTCACTTCTGTCAAATTCTTTGTTGCAAATACTGAGTATGCAGCTCTACAGATCCGCTGACATGACTTAGCTGGCTAACAGTGATCCACAGACCACACTTCATCAACAATTACCCAAAACCAAAGAACCAAAGGCAAACTGTGGTAGGGATTTCTGTCACAGCTGTGTTTTGTTCAGTACTGTAGTATCATGCTGTTTCTTGTTCCCAGTTTGAGAGAATTTTATCTATAAAATAGCAGTAGAAATGTCAAGTACAACACCTGTACTTGGAAGAACTGTTTTACTCCACATTATGAGTGTTACACTGAGGAACAAAAAAGATGATGAGCCATTTCATATTTTTCTAGGCATCAGTGAATATTTGTTTCCACACTTTCCACTGCAGAAGAATGGTTCTTTCCTAGTATACATGGCTTGCATCTGACTATTACGAAATAGTTTTTGAATTTATGTTCCTAGTGTGCTTATTTATTCTATTACAAAGGTTCAGTCTGTGTCATGAAATTGCAGCCTCTTTGTGTCCTCAGTTTAGTGCAGCTAAGAAGGGGCAATTAGGCTGAGGAAATAAATGTATGGAAATAATGTTTCTCATGAAACTGCAGCAGCTTGAAGTGCCCTCTGTTCACAGTCTCTTAACTAATAAGTTTTAATTTAGGGAGGTTGTATTAGGTGCACAGTACGAGCTTATATCATACTGAAGTGTCCTTGTTTGTACAGGTAGGTAGCTGTTGTGTAAATATTCTCCAGTTCTAAGATAGGATCAAAAGTATCAACCTGTGATTAGATCCTGTTAAATGGCTTCATGTTATTTAAATGTAGCTAGTTACAGATTTTGATATTTGCAGTGCATTGTCTTTATTTTGCCTGTGGCACAGCATGAAGTAAGAGAGCTTATTGTGCCCAAGTATGGTACACATGAAACTTTCACTTGTCTGGGCCTTAATTTCAGTAACAATTCTGTCATTACTGTTCCTATGCAAAGCTGTACTCTTTCACCCAAATGAGTTTTGAGTTGAATTGGAACTGTTTCTCAGGAACAGATTTGCTTTGACCATCACTTTCATTCTCTACTTCTGTGTCTTGGGCTATGGTTTTTTTCAATGGCACCTGGCTACCTTTCTCACTAAGCATTTAACCTTTTTTTTTTTTTTTAAATAGATGTGTGAGAAGGCCTTCTCTGAGCTACCAGAGCTTGCATTCAAAACTCAATGAGTTCCCAGTCGTACTCTGCAAGATTAATTCAAGTCAATAGAGGATTTAGAAGTGAAAGGGGAGAAAAATCAGGTCAGCAAGAAATATGAATAGACTGATTAAATCAGTGGGAAATGCTGTGGTAAAAGACAGAGGATTCCAATTCCATTTATTATAAACTGGGAGGCTGAAATGCTAATAGCAAGGAAGGGCAGTATTACTTGAGAATTGGGTTGAATTGGCAGAGTACATCCAAACATTCTCCTTCCAACAGAATGACTGATTATATAATATAACTCAGTACAAGTGCTTGGTCTCTGCTTTTTAATAGGAGGACTGTGAACATAACTGCTGAGGAAAAGATCAGTGGTCTTTCCTTCCACCAAGGGAATGAAGTAGCTAAGAATACATTTGATACTGTGTGGGTTTGTGGCTCCTGGTTTAAAATAGTGGTGACAAAATCTGGGTAGACCTAGTTCATCCTGTCCTATTCAGAAAGTTCAGGATGAAGTCCTGATCCATCCATTCCAGAGTTCTTATCTCTAGTTACACACAACTATCAGTACATTCCAGGGTATGGTTTGCTGTCCTTTAAGTCCTAGCTTTTACTGTAGTAAAAACATCCCCCACTGCACTGAAAATGGACACAGGCAAGGAGTGTGTCTTGGATACTCCAGGAAAAGTTAAAGTCGAAACAAAAACCCTAGCTTCACTTAAAACCTATTTATAAGAGAAGTATGCAGTGTTGCTAAAATGTGCTGTCATGTGAGGTTTGTATCATGACAGGGAGATGTTCCCTGGGATTTTGTCATCTCCAAATGAAATAAATATTTTAGGTCTATGATTGACTTGTTATGGACATGCAAAAAATCACAAACACAACAGAACCTCAAACTTCATTAGGGAATCCAGTCGCTTGTTCTGTATAAATATTCAGTGGCAGGAGATGAGACAGAATTTTTCACTATGGCATTATGCATGCAGCCAGCATGATGGCATCTTAATTCTCTTAGATGGTACAGTGCTGTCACCCCATAGAAACTAGAAATGGAAAAGTCTTTGCCAGCCTGCACATTTCCCATGCTCCATGGAAAAAAAGCTATCTGAAATAACTGAGGGCTCAGAGGTGGCAGAGAATGTCTGGATTAAAGTTTGATGACAAAGGTACACATACCCTGGAGATCTGACTGTTATCATTGCCATCTGACACTTCAGAGTGCTGCTCAGCAGTGTGTGAATTGATGACATGCTGTTTATTTCTCCTTATGCTAAATCCCTGTGTGGGCATGGCTTGTGTGTGTATATATATATATATGTATGTATATATATGTAAAAGTGGACTCAGCCATCATCATTACCTGGAAGTGAACGTAGAGCCACCAGAGATTCAGAAATTCATAGCCCAGGTTTGTGTAAAGCTTCTTTATGTGGAGAACAGTCCTTAAGCAAGTTAAAGTCACTGATTATAAGTGCCCATGGAGAGGTTTAATGAAGTTAAATAAACTGCAGTAAACCATGTCCCATTTTTCCCTCGGTAGGTGAGCTCTAAATATCTTCACTGTGTTTTCTAACAGCCTTCCCAAATCCTTCATGAGTCCAATTTCCTGATGTCAGAACAGGACTGGGATCTGCAACCACATCAAAGTTAACTTGTGGGATTTTGCTTTGCTTTTCATAGTTATGGATGCTAAGCTTCAATAATGTGCTTAGTGCTGTAAGAGGCAGCAAAAATGACACTTGGTGGCCCAAGGAGTGTGCAAACTAACGACAGACAGACAGTGCAGAGTGCTCTGGGAGACCTGGGGAATGTACTTCTGACAGAATTTGTACTTTTTGATATAATGGTTGCATGCCTGACAACATTTACATTAACACTGGTGAGCATTCATGGCTTCAAGAATGATGAGAATTTAGGGAAGGGATTTGGCTTCAGCAGATTTTGTTCTGCCACATGCAGAGGGATCAGATCAGTCGACCACTGATGCTATAGTCATATACGTTCCTTCCTTACTTATTTTTCCTTGTGGTGTTTGAGCCTGCTTTTTGATCTGTGCCCCTCACATTCTGCACTCTGACTAGCAGGCTGCTCACAAATGCAGAGGAGTTTACGTCCTGCCAAATGTGTAATTACTGCAGTACTGCAGGCACCTCACTGCATACTAAGGAAGTTTCGCTGGCCTTACATTGATGTCAGATATTGCTGTACCAAAAAATCATCTCCAAGAAAATAAGCTTCTTTAGTCTATGATTTTTAGTAAGTCCTTCAAAGTAAAATTGATATATTTGGGCTCATACTTCCTTTTCCTTAGTTATGTGGATATGTGTAGGATTAAAACTTCTTTCTGTATTAGCGATCTCATCTCTTCTGGTTAAATAAGTGTATTTATTGCAGGGACAATTCTAATAGTAGCAAAAAGTGTCTGAAGACAAAAAGTGAGGAATTTTCAAGCATGCTAACAATGCAAATTGCTAAGCTGTTTTGGGGCTGATTTTAGAACAGAATACACATGAGGAAATAATTTGTCATATGCTTAACTTGTATTTGGAATAGATTAATGAGCATGGTGTCTAAAATCTGGGTCATGCAGTAAAAGTGAAAAGAATTGACACACAGCCCAAGTGAAGTCAATGAAATTCTCAAGTTAGAAACTGGAATAGGCCTTAAGAGAAAACAAGAGGATCTTTAGGGTAAAGCTGATGAATATCACACACTTCCCTTTGCTCTAATTCTTTTGCCCTGCTCAAGCTTTTGTTCCAGGTACAGATCCCAGGCTTGCCTGTATTTTAGCCTTCTGATTCTAGAAGCAGCTGAAGGCTCATTGTTTCACATTGCAGATATGTGAGAAATCAGTTCTCAGCACACAGGAACTGTTAATTGTGATTACTCTAAATCAAATGGATCTCCCCATTAGAGTAGTAATGCAGTCTTCCACTAAGCCTGACAGGACTCATCCAGTCGGGGCTCTAACAAAGGAATGTATTGTTGTGTAAGTGGCAAATTAGTAGATCTAAAGCTTTACTCAGATGGCAGCAATTGCTGTAGTCATGATTTGTCACAATTAGTTTGTGAATATTAGTTATCAGCTTCTCCATCTATTTCCTCTGAAATAGGCACTAGCCACTGATGCTGACCAATTTCTGATGGACTGGTTCGGGTTACCACTTTTTCTTCTGTTACTGTCATTGCCTCGGGCCTCACCTGCACTGGGTGGCTTCAACAGAAACGCTCTTGTTCTTTCATAAGAGCTTCTGTAACTCATCTGTTCCTGGTTCCGAGTTCTCACAGAGACTGGTTTTACCTGCAGATGTTGTGCAGTGCTGTGAATGAGTGTTTTGTTGTCTCCTCTGCAATGGGTGAGTGGGAGTTCATTTATGGTGTGCCGGTGGAATGCCTCCCTGGGATTGTGAAATCCTTTGCATCAGTGCATTTGGTCCTCCCCATCAAACTTTGTTTCACAAATTTGCTGATTGCTTTAAACTCGTGTAGCGGCTTATGTTTAAAAGAAAAAAGCAGCGTCTGTACAGTTGTTTTTTTGTTTCATACTCTAAGCTACACTTTCTTGTAATTTTTGACTTGTTTTTTAGCAGAAATGGCAATTCCTGGGAGGCTGTGGTGTCTACTTAGCTCTAGAAGCAGCAAATTGAATTTAATTAATGGTGAGTCCGATCTGGTGATGTGACAGGCAGGCTTTGCCCAGCACCACCGACAGCACAACTTCCCCAGCTCTGAAATGGGATGGGAGCAGGTCAGGGCACCCTTTCCCCCCAGCATCCACACACCTCAGCTTGTTGCATTTCACCTCGTTGTGCCTGTGAGTGTCTCAGCACTTTGCAGGTGGGGACTTGTTGGAGCCTTCCCTGCGCTCAGGCAGCACCAGCTGCTCCGCAGATTTTCCGTGGGTTCCACAGCCCTGGACATCCAGCACCAGCAGCCCCTTTGTCTGCAGAGGCCAGAGGGAAAATACAATGTGGGAACAGAGCTGGTGGCTCAGCTGTACAGAAATCAATGCCAAGGTCAGCCCTGGCAGGGGCTGTGAGCGCTGATAAGGCGGCATCCTCAGCTGGAGCATCCTCAGCTGGAGCAAACCCCTCATTTCACTGCATCTCAGCTGCTCTCCAGAGCAAGGCACGTCAGGCTCCCCGTGACTGGATTGCTGATTCACTGTGAGAGTTCTGGGGGTTATGTGGAAAGGAGAAGTCTGAGGCTGTCAGAAGGAGGAATCATCAGTTTTGGAAAGTGGCAGGGAGGACAGATTTTGAGATGTGGTAATAGAAAACAGAAGGAAAAAACAGTGTTTGCTGTGACAAAATGTGAATCTCCACTGTTCTCCATTTGTGAGCCTTCATTTAAGAAGAAATTGAGAGATGGGATTTGCAAAGTGGCTGATATATAGGTTGTGGTTTTAATAAATATATACTATTGTTGACCAAGCTTTCTTATTCCATCTGAAAAAATAAACAAATTTCAATCATAACAAACCAAATTCAACATGAGATCAGACCACTGCAGCTGCTACAACTTTGCCACATATATCCAGAGTCAAGAGCTAGGGCTTTAAAAAGCATATTTTGTGGTTTTCTTTCATCTTGAAAATCAACAGGATAATAAAGATAGCAAGCATTTTTCTAAAGTAATTGTTAAAGTCTAAATGTCACAGAGGCAGGCATTCCATAATTAGCTAAAGAAACACATATATCTTTAGGCATTGACTTTTTAAAGTGTTTTATTACAGTTTGACAATTGTATTGGGATTCTGAGAAAGGTGTTTACACCCTCAGCCTTCATGGCCACACCAAAGCAGGAACCAGCAGGAGGTTCAAGACCTTATGTTGCAAGTGAAGGCAAGCAGTTTACAGCTGAGTTGTTTGTTGCTGTAAGCATTTTATTTTCCTTGATCCAGAGACCATAAAATGGTACAGCAGATAAAATATTTGATGTGTATAAAAGATTAAGTTGGAGACTGTATTGTGGGTCAGTCTGAAATATATGCACAAAAAAGGCATGGCTGGATGTGGCAGTAATCATTTTTTCTTCCCCGATTCAGGTGATCCTTACAAGCTTGCCTGGACATTTTGTGGGAGAGAAAAGAGCTCTGTTCATGTGAAACCTCTAGAATCATGTCTCAGAGCTTCCCAGATCACCTAGAGCTGTAGTGGATAATGGGTTGTTATCTTCTCCTCTCCCTTGTCCTTGACTTGCAGCCTCTGCCTCTCCTTATAGAAAACACCAACCTCAGAGTCTGTTTGCTTTTTACTCCAGCCCAGAGCAGAGCAAAGTGGACAGTGCAAGTTGTTATCTGGGTGTGTTTTGTTTTAACCAGTTGGCATTAGAGGAGACTCAAACAACCCAGTAAAGCTTCCAGTTGACCACTCCTCACAGTTTAAGGAATCCCATTGAAATTATTCATAAGCTACCACCATTCTGTATGGTTTCCAGCGACAAGTAGGTAGAACTGTTAGTGTGGCTGCTATTCTATTACATATCCTGCTGGGCAGCTGGTCCCTGAAATTTTTGGAGGCCATGCAGATGGAATCAGAGAAGCTGGAACAGCTTCTGTGCCCAGAGAAGCAGCCAAACTTTTGATGTCCAAAACCTCTCTGTCCCCACCATTCAATTTCTACAATGGTTTCCAAAGTCCCAAATTGAACACTCAGGCTCTCTGCTTCATAACTGTCTCCACTGAAAATCCAATTGATGCTAGAAAGTGCATGTGTGCATGTGCAATGTACTATATACCTGAAAGAAATGTGTCCATAGATGAGATAGTTGTAAGATTTGCTTTTTGAAAAGCCATTATCAGGAGAAATGAAGGGTGCTGATTTTACAGCATTAAGAGATGGGGCTGAAAGGAGGGAAAGCAGCATGGCATGAACCTGGGAAAAGCTGGAAAGTTTACAAAGGACTGATCCCACAGCTCCTAGGGACAGCAGCTGTGCTGTGACATACAGACTGATGTACCAGTTGTCTGATCCATAGGTTTCACTTCTAGGACTATTATTTCTTGGCAGCCAACCTAACGTAATTACGTATGTTTTCCTGCAACAAGCAAACACTTTACATGGCTGAGGAAACAGCTGCACTACACTGAAGAGCTCATTTGCATAAATATGAAAATAGAATCGCAAAATTACATATTGTGTAGGGTTACGTGTTAATGTCAAGGATTATAAATACCAATAGGGATTATAAATACATATAATGCCCCTTTATTTAAAAGGAATTAATATTTAGCTGTGTTGAACATTGAAAGACATTTTGTCGTCTGACTATTTAGAAGTGTGACTATTTAGTCTAAAAATAACTTTGAATGTGACTCTGAACTGGAGATCTTTTTATCTTTCCTTATTTTCTGGTTTGAGCTACTCTTCAGAGATGGAGAGGCAGAGAGACGCCTTCAAAAAGGATTGCCAAGCCAGATAAAATTTGCCTCATTTTCTTTGAACTTAAACTAGGCTTCTTGTTTGTAAATTCACAGATAAGTTTCTGAAGGAACTTCTTGTATATGAACTACGTAATACAGGAACTAAACTCAGGCTGCAAGTAACATGACCAGGGGTACTCACTGACTCATAACACAAAGTGTTTCCAGAAAAGGCTTAGGGACAGCACAAGCATTTGTGCAGATGTGTGTCTGAAGAACAGATTTGGTGGAGTAAAACATAAAAGGTTTGTTTCTGTGCCTCACCTGCTTCACTTTGTGACCATACAAGAAAGATGTACAAACCAGAAAAGGAAAGCTAAAAATGTGGAGGATATGGACACAGCACCAGCCCTTACAGCCTTAAATGATATGTGGAATTACAACATCACACTGGGACAGCTGCGTTCCTGCTCTGTGCAGGAAGCTTGGCAGGGAGACCTTGTGAAGAGAGTGCAGCTTAGGTGGTGTTTAGCCCAGTGCTTTAAAAGAGATTTGTCACCCATTCTATGTTCCCATGAGGCAGGGAGGCTGTAAGCTGCACACTTGTGCAGTGGGGACAGAAACCCTTGAGAACAGAGATCCTTGGGCTGTTGGGGCCATCTCAGCCCTCTCTGCCCCGAGCCCCTGTGCTCACAGCACAGTCAGCACATTGCAGTGCTGACACTGAAATGGGTCCAGCCAAGGCTCTTGAGGCTGGCCCCAGAGTGATGTGTGCTTTTGATTTCTTGGGTGGTTTTATGCAGATTTGATTGACGTGGTTGGTTTCAGCTGATGGATTCAGTTGTGCAATTTGTTCAGCTTTTAATGAAGTAAGAACAGCAAAATGCTCCAAGTGTCATGACAGCATGATGAGCTCTAACTCATCTTCTCATGGTATTTCAAAATATGTTGCTACATTTTTCCTCCAGCTGTTTATTCTGCCCATCTGCTGGATGTTGCATTTCTTGCTGGCAATAGAAAATCCAGTCTCAGTGCCCAGAGGCTGATGAGGTTTTTTTCTGGGTTGGTTTTTGCTCACAGTTTTAACTTTAAGACTTGGCACTGAAGCAGCTCATGAGCATGAACATGGACTATTGAATGATACTACATTTCTCCAGAACCTGCTGCATTTCTCAGAGCCTGCTGGTCTCCAAAAGGAAGCCCTGCTTGGTTTCATCCTTTTCCTCCCACCAGCCTTTGTCAACCGATCAAACATTGACCAGAAAGAAAATTAACATTGTTTTGGCCAAAGCAGGATGGACTCAGGGGCTCGAGGGCACAGTGAGAAGCAGAGGAAGAAGGAGGAAGAGGGAGGGTACCTGCCCTCCTGGGGGCAAGCTGTCAAATTAACCTGTTTAGATTACTGATTCCACAGCATGACACCACTGTCACCTCCAGCAAGGACATGGTAACCAAATCCAGTGGGTGGAGATGTCTAAAGCTCTCAGGGTCATCTTTAGCTTTTCTGGCAGCAGATTGTTGTAGCTATTGAATGATTGGTTTGCATCAGCACTTTGGGCCTGGAGAAGATAAACTATTAACTATATAGCCAATACATCCTTGTTACCTTGGGAAGAAGGCATTGGACTGTTGCCAAAAATTCGGTAAAAATAAAAAAAAACTCCTTAACACCAGTGCAGCATTAAGAAGCAGGCATTTTTTATTTGTTCCAGATGCACAAGGCAATATCTCCTCCAAAATGTCATAGAAATATTCATAGAATGCCTGTCCTCTCTAATATCCTTCTCTGAGCACAGAAATCACACAGTTGGAAGAACATAAGAGAGGTGCACGAAAGCATGGGTTGAGAGGAGTAGGAACTTTTTAAACTGGCTTTGCTATTAAGAGAGGGAAGGGTGAACATCCACATCAGCTTGCATTCATCAGCTCTGGGCTGTGCCCTCTCACCCATATATTCCTTACCTCTTTCATCACCAGTGATGCACAGGAAGCTGATTCATCAAAAATTTCCTGTGGCAAAAAATAAATAAATAAAAAGAGCTTAAGGTGTGATGGAGATGCTCCCTCATTAGCATGCAAGTATGTGATGAGCAAACATTTCCTCTAAGCACTGCTGATACCTCTGAGACAACAGCAGTTGAATGAGACAATACATGGGGCTTTTGACTATTTCCTTGGACCCAAACTGGTTTTCTCACATGGTTATTGGGATGATTTGGAAAACTGCAAAGTGTCGACCAGATTTGCTTTTGTGCTGAAGCAGACATACTGGAACCAGTAGGTATTTATAATAAGCTAAAAAGAGCTTTTGTGGGAAAATAAGAGACCATTAAAAAGATGTGGAATTAAAAAGAGGAAGTGATAAATATGAGAAATGTGAGTTGGAGTCACTTGTATGGAAGGTATATGAAATAGCACTAAGCACAATGCTAGTAAGTTAGTGTAGACTAACAAATGTACATATAATGAAGAAAGGTGAGTGACGTCGTAGCAATATTCTTGCTGCTCAAACAGGGGAGCAGAAATCTGTATCAATATGCCTCCTGGGTACTCGTACAGCTCTTACAAGCTGCAGGGAAGTGTCACCAGCTCAGAAGAGGATGTTTGTGCTTTTCAGGTGATCTTGCTAAGATGAATAAACAAATAGGCCCAGGAAATGGTCTTTTTTGAATTTAAACAGGTGTATTAGTATGAGAGGAGTGTCTGAGAATTGATGGAGCCCTGTGGACTTGCTGTAAAGACTGGATGATGAAAGAATGATAACACTTGTGAGAACTGAAGCTGGAAAGGCATGTCAGTTAAAAGTGAGGCTGGAAATGCAACAGGACTCTGTCTTGTTCTCCAAGTTGTTTGAAATTCTCAGGCATAAGCCTCTTAACACTTGCTGGAAGAAGACAAGCTAAAGATTACCAGCCTGGAGGTATTAGGGTATGCAAGGCATTAGGAATGGTAATTACCGTGACCTCATACATAAATAATCATTTAATAACACAGCTGATTTCTGGAGACTTAACAGGGTACTGTCAGTGTAGAAAACACAAAAAGGAAATTTTTGAAGCAGGAAATGCCTTCAGTCTAAGAACTATAAAGGAAAGAAGCTTTGAAAAACAAAAAAGCAAGCATTATCATGTTCCATAAAAAGGCAGTGAAGCTGAGCAAGAGATGCTGCACAAGAACCTGTCGGCAGGTTTTCAGACTTTGCAATGTGAAATGCTAATGATAAGCTCCTAAACAGAGCAGGCCAGGCCTGGGTGATATTGCAAAATATCAGCTCCCACTAGACCAGTACCTTTTGATACCTTTTCAGATCAGCTGTTTTCCAGTTAGCTGAAATATGAACATAAAGTCTAATTTTAGATATATTTGTGTTGGAAAAGTGGGACTTTATCCATACAATGACTTAAAATGTCTGGTTTGTTATCTTGTTTATTACTCTGTTGTCCAAAATCTCATCAATTTTATGGTTAGCATCAAATCTGGCAGTGTTTCCAGAGCCAAATAAACTGCACAACAATTTTATAGTGTAAGATGTGTAATAACTTGTAATTCATTGTGCAGTTTGACAATAATTATTCATAGATTCAGCATTTGCAACTTGATAGCCTATTTTAACAATACTGCAAAAAATGTTCTCAAATAAGCATCTCTGTAACTAAGCAATTCTAATGAATTTACATCATGTATGTAAGTGCTTTTAATTTTTAATTTAAATGTAACTCCAGCTGGAATACCTCTGAAATCATTAATAGGAAGTCAATGAAAAGTTATGAATGCTATTAATTGTGAGTAGGAGACTATTTTTAGTCTGTTCCCCATGATCACAGAGGACTTGTTCTTAAAAAAACTTGGTTTTGAGAATGAGTCCTAGATCAGTGCTGCAGATTTCTACAGGCAGAGATATTTTTAAAGGGGTAGGTCATGTCCAGTTAAGGCAACAACTGAATAGACAACTTTAATACTTAATTGCAATATGTAGGTTTTGATTTTTAATATATAATTTTTCTCAGTTACATAGGAAGATTTAAGCAATGAACTATTGATTATTACAGACATTTACATGTCTGCACTAAAATTTTTCCCCTTTTCTCATCCAACATTTAGGAAGTGTCCTTCTGAGGGCAGCACTTAGCTAGAAACAAATTATCCAAAGCTGTGGGTTAGTTTGTGGGGAGAATTGCTTTTTTTATTTACACAAAAGAAAAGTTTATAAACACATTCTCATGCAATCTTGGGAGGAGTTGCAATTAAATGAATTAAGTTTGTTAGATACAGAATAATAAAATTTGGGCCAAATCTAGTGCTAATAATTTCAGAATTTGTTTCCATAAATTCTTAACTGAGAAGGCACCGAGAGGGTTGGTGACTCTGCTGTTTAAATAATTTTGTTTCAGCACTCGAGCCATTCACGTCTGTTTAACACTGTGCAAGAATTCCCCTGAGTTTGCTTGCAGCACAGTGAGGTTTTTGAGGGGCTTACATCATACTGTAGGAGTATTTTTTTTTTCCTGAGGACGTGATTTTGTGTCAAAGTGTAACTTCTTTATAGTTTCCATTGTTCACTGAATTTTCCAATTAATGTCCACAACAGCTGAAGTCTGTGAGAATTCCCTGTGAATTACAACATTGTGTGGAACTGCAGCAGATATGAAGCTGCTGTGTCAGAAAATATGAAGTGCTTTCCCAAAGAATACATCTGCAATTGCATTTATTTTAAAACTTGAAAGAGAAGTTGAAATTGAGGTTTTTCTTACAGCTTTTTTCTAATCTGTGTTTTTCAATCTCCCCTCTTTTTGCCTGAGGATCGATAATATGTATTATACCCAGAGGGTACATTTGTTTGTTACAGAACATCTCACGAGCCATCATTTCCAAGCTGCTGGACTGCAAAGCCAAGCTGAGTAGATTTTTAGTTTTCTTTTTAAATGTCACTGACTTCATTTCAGGTTTGCAGAGGTTTGTTTTTTTTTACTATCTTGACAACGAGCTTTCTCTTTGTAAGTGTCTCTTCATTCTTTTACTATTTCAGTATAACTTACAGTCTGCACATAAAAAAAATTGAAGGGCTATGCTCCTCTCACTCCTTCCAGATAGAGAATTCCTGTGCTGTGATTCAGGGTACTCGGAGGTAGGCTGTTAAATAAATGACTGAAGGGGCTGGATGACTTTGGATGTGATCAGTGGCTTATGGGTGACTCTGAAAACCTGATCACTGCTTCAACTCCCACTGGCTTGAGAGAGGCTGGGTCAGAGTCTGCATAAAGCAGCAGGATGAAGTCTCTGCACTCCTCCAAGATGTGGCAGGACCACCATTGTAAGCATCCAGTAGGAAGTGGGCAGTTGGATAATCCTCACTGTCCTTAGAGCCCAGTGGCAGCTGGAAGACCTTGAGGTGAGGAAGACTCAGTTTGGCCTGATCACATGTAAACCTTTCTCTCCAGGACAGCTGAGACACCTTAAAAGAGGACAGAGGGGTCCCTAAAGAGACCATCAGCAGAAAGTCCCTGGCATTTCTGCAGCCCTGTTTAGATGACTCACACCAAATAGTTCCCAAAGCAGGTACTGTGTTCACATCTCGCCTTTCTCTGCAGATTGCATACCCTGGTAGTGCAACTTCCTTCATAGTTACACCAAATTCTTTATCCTGTGTTTCACTGGAGCAGAAATAGATTAGAGACATCTTGCAAATCACAGAGAGCAGGAGAGGGAGTTCCAACCCCTTTTAGAAAAGATCAGAAGGCTTCTTCCACCTCCTCTGCCTCCTCCTCCACCAGGTATCAGGCACAATACAAGAACTCTTGAAAGAGTATTTGTTGGTGGTTACTACTAAATAAGTCATCACTAACATTCAGTCAGTTTTTAAAGCCACGAATGAGACTGCTAATGTCAATAACAGATCATTCATTCATTTCAGAAGTACTAAATAAATTTTTCTGGTATTAAGCCTGCAGAGGGGCAAATGCTAAATCAGCCATAAAATACATCACTACAAAGTGTCAATTGGAATTCTAACTAGGATCCTTTGTCTTAACTTCTATTAGTAATTGATAACAGGGAAAAATTAATAGCACTCTTGACTCTAATCCAAATTCTCCTCAGTTTGAGAGGGCTGTATGATTTGACACAGCTGGAAGAGGAAGGGGAGAAGTTAAGTGATAAAGTGGGAAACACCAACAGCTGATCTGTTCCTGCCAGGCTTCTGTTTTTTCAGATCTGTTTTAGAAAGTCTTGTCCCCTGCTCTTTGCATGGGGCTGTTCTAACCATGAAGGGCAGAATCCTTCACCAGTGGGTGAAGGGGGAAAGAAAGGTTTCTGAGAGTGAGAAGTTCTTGCAATGCTAGTACAAAGTGAAGCTGGTCCTTGTACTGAAAACAGAAAAAGAGTCAATACACAAACTCTGGCTTTTATCCTTTCCATCCTGGATAATGGATCCTTTTTTGAGAAATATCTTAACTTTGAATCCTGCTTAATTTAAACTGCAAGCTGTATTAAACCTTTCTAAAATCCCACTCAAGACAGCTGGATTTTGTTTGTGGGTGAGGGAAAAGAGAGTTGCTTATCTGAAGACACATTCTAAGTACAAACTGAGTGAAGCAGGTTGAGCTGAGTCGATCCCACTTTAGAAGCAAGTCTAGTTATCAATTTCCTGTACCACTTACCCTGAGAGCACTCTTGTGCTCTCATTCCACCCTGAAATCACAATAACAGCTCGACATCCGGTGTAGAACTCAGTTGTTAATTCCCAGGAACTGGAAAACCACTTCTCTTTACAAACAGAGGGACTGCTGAAACAGTTGATGCACTCCCTTTGGCACCTGAACTTGAATTCCTGCAGCATTCATTGACAGCAGGCTAAGACTGTGGAGTTCACTCTAGCCAGGTCTTGGACTTCAGTGTAAACAATGTTTAATTTTTAAATTGAGTTCGTGTTTAAAAGGTGGAAAATTGCAATTGAATTCTTGCATTCAGGCTTCTCCAGTAAAGTGTTTTCTAATACATCATATTTACTGTATTTATAGCATTTACCCATTTCTGAACTTGAAATCCCAAATAGTTCTATTTCTTCTAACTTCTGAAATTATTTGAGATGCTGTAATAGCATTTTGCCTTTTTTTCTTAGTTTTAAAAAGGAACAGTTGATGAGAAAACATCCAAAATCAGAAAAGCAAAAATGATTTTGTCATGTACCAGCATCATTTCAATTTAAGCTGATATTTGCACTCTGTCACTTGTGATTGGGACCTTTTTTAATAGAAATAACAGAAAATAAGATATATGGTAATTTTACCCAGTTAATTTTTTTTTATATTTGGAAAAAAGATATTGAAGCAAACAGGATTGTCTCTGTGCTTTAATAACTTCTGTGGAAATGAGGTAAAACTGCTTTAGAAAATTTAGCATTTAAAAGACTTTTTAGTCTTGTAGGAATGCTAAAATACAACCAGTTTCATGCTCCTGTTTGGCAAGTTTTTGACCTCTAGGTGTTAACTAGATTCAAAAACTCTTCTGTAACCTTGCATATGAAACAGTTTTCTTTCATTGCAGTGTAACAACCCAAGAGTAAGTGAGGAGGGAGCAAGATAAGCAAGAAATTAATTTCTTGGACTGGTTGTAGAATAACCTAAATAATTAGCTAGGTAGAAAAATTACTATTGATTTGAGGAACTCTGGCTTTGGACAGATGTAGGCAGCTGCCTGAGGAAGAAAATCACAGCTTGGAGGTGCAGAAATAAATTTTGCTGTAGGCCAGATTTTGGATTGACTCAACAGCGGCAGAAGGACAGCTCCTTGTGTTGGGTTTGGCTGGCAGGGTTTTGGAACTGGGGGCTGCAAGGGTGGCTGCTGTGGGGAGCTGCCAGCAGCTCCTCCCATGTCCGATGGAGCCGATGCCGCCGGCTCCGGGGTGGGCACAGTGCTGGCCCAGGCTGAGCCATCAGCAGCAGCAGTAATGCCTGGGATAATGCACTCAGGAGAGGGAAAAATGCTGTGCAACTGCAGCCAGAGCGAGAGGAGCGAGAGCAGCCTTTTCCCAAAACAAACTTCACACTCTTGACTCATCTGTCAGATCACAAATTCTGGTAAAAACCTCGAGAATTGCCCATTCTTCACAATTGGTCAGTCTTAAGGAAACCCTTCCTTGACGCTCCACAGAAAACTCACCAAAGATGAGGTCTGAGAGTACAAACCCCTCGGTATTCACGAGTGAGAAGCCTGTTCCCCATCAATCAGAGTAGAGATCTTAAGCCTGGGTCTGTCTCATTACAGATCTGTTTTTATAGCTAAGCTCACACAGAGAACTTGTTGCAGTGGATCATTCTCTCTATTAACGTCTTTAGTCCTGTAGTACATATGACTTTGCAATTCAAACTGCTCTTTTTTATTATTGTAGGTGAGGAATGAAATAAGTTCACACTAGAGATGTTCTTTCATCTTTCTGTTTTGACTCTCCAAGATGAGTCAAAAGACCCTAACCATACTTAAATCAGATCTACTTTGTGAATGCATTTGGACCACCCATTAGAGATGAAGACTCCATAAAGGAGGCTGACAAACTAGCCAGGCATCTGATTAGGCACAGAATCATTTCAATGGCTAATCAAACGAATGAATCCTTACTTGATTACACTTCAGTTTTGTATCAGCTAATCATGAAACTAGAAAATACACTAATGGATTCTAGTTTCTGACAGCACCTGTTCACAGGTACAATTGCTGTAATTTGGGAAGAAGAAGGGAGGGGGCAGCACTAATTTCCTAATCAAGAGCTGAGAAAAATATCAAGCTCTAATATTTTTAAGCAATAGTTTGTTTTTCTCTAGAAGAAAACTGGAGCTTTTCCAGGACTTGGAGATAAGTCAGCAGTGGGATGTTGGGATCAATCCCCCACATCTCCCAGTGCACATTTTTTACGTGTATACATTGATCCTCAGTAAATCTTCTCTATAACATGGTAAAAAGAGACCTTCTTGGGACATTCTTTAGAAAATGAGACAATACAACCTTTCCCTCATCCCTCAGGTCTCTTTTCATACTGACTGCTCAGTAGATATCAGCAGGGACAAGGATGGTCCCCGCAGAAAAACAGAAGTTTGTTCTATGTCTGTGTTTGCACAGGTTCATGTTCATTTGGTCCTCCTGGTGTCTCAGGAGATTTGGTCTCAGATATAAAAGCCACAAGCTATCATATGGGGGAGATACTTCTGAATTCTCTCCACCAAGGTCACTGACTGAAAATATATTAAAAGCTGTAGGAACTGTTGCTTGGAGGGAATCCTGTTGTGCTCTGTGATTGTAGAGAAAGCAGCAGTCCCTGGCCCAGCAAGCCTACTGTGTAAAACTGTATGTCTTCTTTTCCTATAAAAAGGTAACAAAAGGGAAATATTCAAGCAAGAAAGGGAGATAAAGAACACCAGGTTCTGCTTTTAATATAGCCTGGACCTGTCAGTCCTTTGTTGTATGCAGAGAAGAATTTTGGTACCAAGTTATGAACAAGATCTGACATCTACATTCACAAGGAATTCCACAAAGCAAAGCCATTCTTGAAGGTTTTATTCTCTCTGCTGAGGAGAGCTCATGAGAAACAGACTGAAAATAAGGCTGAGCCCTGAATCCTGAAAAGTGGGTCCTACCTTACAGGAGTCACCCTTCAGCTGCTGTGCAGTGTTAGTGGCACCAGTGTCAGGAGAGCTCCAGGGCTTGGGGCTTGTATGCATTAGGCTGAAACTACTGCTAACAGAGCACAGTCCTTAAGGAATGGCTTTAAAACCTCTGCCAATCAATGCTGTCCAGTTCTTTGAAGAATTCTTAATTTAATGCTGCTTACCTACACAGTAAATGTCTCTGAAGTCTAAGCAGAGAAAATAGAGAGACCGAGGGCAGCTGGATTAGCAGCATTAAGCCATGGTCAATCTACTGCTTGCATTTTAATAGCTTTTGCAAAAGTGGAACACTGCATTTGCTGCTGTGTGTATCAGTGCACATCCACTGAAATTGCCAGAACTGTGCTGAATTATACAGGCTGAGGACTGCTCCCAAAACTTCCAGCAACAGATGTTTCAAAGAGTTGTGTTTGATCTGTCTTTTGAAATACAAAACCAACAGATAGATTGCATCTAAATTATCAGTGCTGGTTAATATATGTGTTATGTCATAAATATCTCCTAAACACCACTCAGCTTCATTTCCTCATTGACTTAAAATAAACTCATCCTGGATCTTCTTTAACTTTTCTTACAAGATCCTAAGTGGCAAAAAAAGTCTTGGAAAAGACATAGATAAACATTTCATTTAAAAGTTATGGTGTTACCATTTATCATTTCATTGTTCATATAATATCTGTATCTGAAAATAATAATATTAGTAACAGTAATTTTAATAATAATGCTGAACAAACAACCAAAAATGCAGCATCGGAAGTGCCTGAAGTTATTCAAGGGTGAAAACTCAGTTGTTAGAATCTCATCTGGTGATGTTATTTAGGATTTTTTCCTACATCTCAGTTTAAAAGAGGGGAATGAAGGGTCCATCCTATAGAAAACTGAGAACTTTTTCAGACCTGCTAAGTAAACTTCTGGCCCATTTCAGAGACATTAAAAATTTCTAGGTACCTCAGAATAGATACTTGGTTTTTCTCATGATCTCTACACCATATGAGCAGAACAATAACTGTGTTCACCACCACAAACAGGATTTTTTTTATTTGTGACATGAGTTAGAGGTTAAGAAAATATGGATAATTATTCCTATAAAAAAAAGTAGTGATGTTCTGGAGGAATTCCAGAAGCCTAGGAAGGAAAATATTTCTTGTCATGCTGTCATAACTCATAGTCCTCCCTTCATATTCCTACCCTACTTATTCTTCAAGTGTGGTCTTTTGCCTCTTTCCTCACCTGAGGGAACACAATGTTCTGTTCTGTGCAGATCATGGCCTCGTGCATCCTGAGCACCACACTTCCTCCCTGCTCTTCTCCCTGTCCCTTTCATCTCTGGATATCTCTTGGCATGGTGCTTTGGTCATTGTGCTAACACCAATCACCCAGTTTCTTCCAGAACTCCCTCATCCTCTATTGATACCAGGCATGATCTTTGAGGTCACTGCTGTCTCTGTTTCATTGAATCTCCCCCATTTATTTCAGGAGGAACTGGAGAAATAATTTTTCAGCTTGTTTTCCTAAAGATCCCAAAAAAAACAAGGAAAGAAAGCAGAAAGGCAATGGATAGATATTAATTGACACTGTTTACCTTCTCTCTCTTCATCTTCTTGTCTATTAACAGAGAAATGGAAAGCCACAGGGAAGGGAATTACTGCTAGTCACAGATTCAAAAGGTATCTGAAGTCCATGAGCACCCTCTGTTCCATACTTGCTCCATGCAGAGCAAATAGTCCACTGGCATGCTGACTGAATAATTAGCTTTACACAGTACCTAGCAAATGGTGCTCATGGACCAGAACCCCCTGTGCTTGCTGCACTGTTAGCAGGAGGAAAAATAATGAGAAGACGGTCACCACGAGCAGAGCTTAAATCCAAACTCTAAGAGAGGAGACACCAGATGGAGATGGACAGATGGTGAAGTGCAAAGCAACTCCTAAACAGTTGATAAGCATGAAGGCAAACAGTATCAGCACACCAGCTGCCTAACATTTGTCCATTAGAGATGTCAAGCCAAGGAATGGGATAAGAATGGTTCTGAAGGATAATGGGATAGCTCTGTGGATGCTTTAGGGAAAAACACCATCCCAAGTGGACATGGCAGCAGGGAATAGTTAGCCTGGAGTCTGTGCTAACATCCAGTGGAGGCAGGAGTTGTTGTTTCCACTGAGGGGTGGGCTGTGAAGGGCATGGGAGTGAGAACAAGCATTTTACCAAGAAGTGAGGCCTGTGAAGGGGCAAAAAAGAGAAGGGTACCAGGGTCACAGTGAGAAACTTGAAGAATTTTTATGTAGATGAATACGAGGCAAAAGTTACAAATTAAAAAAACAAAATGCTAAAGCTGTAAGTCTGCATGATTTTTAGCAACTTTTTAGAATGAAAAGGCAGTTTCACAGTTCTTATGTAGAAAGGATCAAGGCTTTGACACATCTCAGGCTCCCTTCCCAATGTTTGAGTGACAGGCAAAATACATCACAAGAGACAGGAAAAAGAGTAGCAGGGTCACATGTAGTGGAGTAAGAGGGCTAACAGCAATATTTTAGTCATCCTTATTGTGACATAATAGTTAAATATTTGCAAGGAGATGCCAGGGAGAAAGGCCAAGATGCTTTTTTGGGTGGTTAGAGACAAGTACAAGCTGGAGAGATGGGTATCTGTGCTACATGGATGGCAGTCCATGTAAAGACATCATTTGAGTCTTGCTCACAGCTCTAAGTACCCAAAGAGAAGGAAAAAGGGACCTTGACTGGGTGTTGGGCAACCCTTTGGAAATTTTGGAGTGCCAAGAAGCAGATCCTTTAAAGAATACCCTGAGTGAACAGAAGGCAGTGAGGGATGTTGGTACTGGGCAAGATTTCATGAAATGTGGCCACTTTCACTGTAATTGGCTAAAAAGTCAGGCAGCTCCCTTGATGCTTAAATGACTCCACTGGGAGAACCTGGCCTTTCACAAATGATGTGGGTTGGTTTTTGTTGATTTTTTAATCCTCCATGGCATTTTCCCTTTTTTATGAGTGACTGCATAGCAGTTAGTCCATTTAACTGCAGCTGCTCACCCTTCTCCTAGGTGTTTTGAGAGTGGAATAGATTAGGAATTTTAACACAGGTGATAGCAGCATTGCCTGGAATGAGCAGAAATGTAATATTTATAACACAAGCATATTGGTCTTTGGGTGGATAAGTGGTTCATAAAATTCAGTGCAGCATGATGCGAAGTAATGTAGCCAATTACTAAAAGAATAAGCATGAAGATTGCAGCCTAAATAGGGACACAACAAGGAATTCATTGAAAGAAAAGAACCCAGAATGGACTGCAGATAATAGAGTAAACCATTAGCACTCTTTCCTGGTAACAATAACAGAAGTGAAGAAGAGCAAGCAAGTTTTTGAAATATACTCTGGCAGTGTGGTGTATAAAGCTGCAGGGATTATTCTGGCCTGCTGTTAGTCTCATTAGAAACCCATGCTCAGCTCCAGCCACTTGGTTACAGGGAGATACTGAGAAGGTGCTGCAGGGGCAATCTGAGGTGATTAAGTAACTAAGGCATGAGTTATGAATAAAGTTTTGACTTATTTCTCCTCTGTATCTAAGGGAAGGAAAAATTCTTATGCAAGTATGCAAGATCCTGAACTAATTTGAGTGGATCAATGCTAAATACAGGGGCCATACACAAACTTTAAATAAGAGAGCTTCGATGAATGTTAGGGAAGAAAATACATGCAAATTTTCAAACAGAAGACAGCTTTATGAAAATGGTGAAAAATAAAATAACTTTATCTCAGGTCACATGAAAAATATTTGAGGAACTGACTATAAATGTGTACAAGGGGTTATTAAAATTCTTCCTTTTGGTTTTTAAAATAATAAATCCTGAGCCAAGTATTAGTTCTTATATTTGTTACATACTGATGAAGAAACCCCATGCAATAGAGATAGACAAAGAGATCTCTGTCAGCTGAGCACTTAAGACAGCAATTTCCCAGCAACAGTTTTGCTCTCAGCTACCTAAAAAGCTACCTAAAAAAAAAAAAATAGTTGGCCTGTCTCTCAAAGGAGACAAGAATATAAAAATCTACAACAAAATATCAGGTCCCAAATTTTTTACAGCTATACATGTTCCAGTATAAGCACCTGGATTTCCTTGTATGGATACCTCTTCTGAAAATTAATCAGGTAGGACCTCTTCTTTTGAGTTGTGATAGGGAAAATTGTCCAGAATACAGAACCTGAAGACCTGGATAAATTTAAATATAATGACTCTTCTGATCTGTCATTTCTTTAGTTTATTCCCTCAGACAGTACTTGCTGGTAGGCTTGTACAAATACCTTCAGCTGACCACATGAATTAGATTTTACTTGCCTCCAGACCTGCCTTTGCTCAGATTACCTTCTTTATTGGTTTACATTAGACCTGAACATCCTCTGGCAACACAAAAGGGCAGGATATTGTATGTATGGACACCTTTCCCATTTTGAGGAATGATGCAGTTCCATCCATACCACTGCAATACCCTGCCCCTGGCCCAGCTCTGAGCTTTTTTTTGTAATTAAGTACACTCAAGGGAGGACAGAAAAAGGTGTTCTGAAAAGGTGCAGGAGAGTGTTGGAGTTTCTCACCAGAGTGAGAAACTCAGAGTTTCCAACAGAGTTTCCAACAGAACCAGTACAATCAGACTTCCCTATATTCCTTCAGCAATGGGATGGCTGGCTCTCCTTCCTTCTGGCCAAACATCCTGCCAGATAAATCCAGCAACAAACCAGGGACTGACAGATCCTCCTGGAGTGAGGAATGGGTAGGTGAGGAGAGAAAAGCCAGTGGTATGCATGAATGTTATGGGAAATGATACAAGACCATTTTGAGTAAAACGTGTAACACAGATTGAATAGATTTTTAATGGACAGTTTTTGGTAGAACATATTCTAGATTTTAATTTAATGAGCTGGTATCAAAGGTCTACACACGGATGGTTTGCATCCATTGAAGTGAATTTAGGGTGAATGTAAGAAAATCCAAAGTATTACTCTGAAATGAATCCACCAGAGAGGAGATGACACTAACTGTGAAGTCTTCCTATGTGTTATGTCCCATTCACTTCAGTGGGAGCCTCATGAAGAAAGGTCTGTAGGAATCATCCTGACAGAATTCCTTAAATGCTCTCAAGCTTTCCCTCTTAAGTTGGTAAAAGTTTTGTTTGAGTCACCGACTGCATTATTTAGTCTCTGGGTTTAGATGCAGCAAAAGAAATAGATTTTAGTGCTTGTATTAGAATTATAGTGAAATATGTTTGCCCATCAGCCTCTAGACATTGGAGCACAGGACTGTGCCATGTGCACTCAGAGTTTTCCAAAGATAGTTGTGGTGACTGAACTTGCTTGGGAATCCTTGGGATGCCTGTGCACAAGTCTGCACAGCAGTCTCACAGGCTTGGAACCTGTTGCCATTTATTTTATTGCTAATGTGGCAGACAGTTTTTCCTGAGAACAATGTTGGTTGCTAAAGATTAAAAATTATGTTAAGATGCATTATTTAAAAAAGCAAACTGGGAACCTCTATGGGAGAAAAATGTTGAGTAGCTGTTAGCATCTTTATGTCTGGATATTTGTCTGGTTGTCTGGATTTGGACTGTAATGTCTGCAGAACAGCAGCAGCTCAAATAGGAGGGGATTCTCCAATCACATCCACAAAGGTTGGGCTTTAAATGAAACTACAGCTCTCTAAATTTTTTTGTAGCTTGGAAGTACCACCATAAATTTTTAATTTAATTTTTTAAAACCCATAAGCTCTTTTTACTACTGTTGGTAGCTGCAGATGCCTACTTGCGAGTGAAATACAACATTTCAGCATTTCAGCATTTGGCTCCTCCTCAGCCCTGAATAACTGCCTTACAATGCTCTCCTCTTTGTTGACGCTGCCAGAAGTGGGGCCATTTACACGGACCTTTTGTTTGCTTGGAGTGGTTGCATTTCCCAGCCAAGAGCTTCCAGGAGCAGCCAAGTTCAGCTCCTGCTGTTGAGGAAAGCTCCTTTACCTCCTTGGCAGGAACGCAGCCTGGATCTGGCTCCAAAGAGCAAGGCAAAAAAAAATCCAAACCCAATGTTGGGTGTGTGTGATCCCAAAGGATTGCCAGTGAATCAGGTGTTCAATTTTCCCTTGGGGTTGGGGTCTTGGCATGGATGCTCTGTTCCCAGCCCTGTACAAAGCCTTTGTGACACTGAGCAGGTGGAGTGAACTTTTCAGTGTGGTTATTAATCAAAAGCTTTTAGTGGCAACTACTTACATCACATGCTTTTTCTTAAGTACATTTACAGATTTATATGAAAAACCAACTTTGCCATTTTGGGGGAGATTCACTGCAAAATAGCTGTGATATGCTGTGTACTCATAAATATGACATTTTTATATTCTCCAGGTCTTTTAACAACTTTATGAAGGATATAGACAGCTTAATGAAATGTGAAATATACACTAAAACTACTTCTTCCCATGCCGTAAGATAATAAGATGTTACATTACTCACAAGTCCAATTTTAAATTTAAATATAACTTCATTTAATTTTACTTTGCAATCAGGTAAATTAATGAGAGAGAATCAAAACAATATGCTGTAATTACATCTGAAAATTATTCCTTCTGTCCTTCAAGAGAGTTCTTTCTGTTTAAGATATTGAAATTTGGTGTCTAAATATAAAATGCAGTAGCATCTGGTTGTAATTGCTGGTTTAAATAATATAGACATTTAGACAGCTATTTCATGCTTTTCAAAGGAGGCTTTTAGTAGGATGTTCTGAGTCAAAGGTTAGAAAAAATTTAATGCCACTAAAAATAGCTGATATTCCATTTGTGTTCTAGATCTATAGGATCTTTTACATAAAAGATTTTTTGGCTAAAATATGGTTGTTTTAACTTATTTTGTTTGGAAAGGACAACCAGGTTTTATGCCTTTTACATCTGCCCTTCACTGGTGATTGTGAACATAGTGCAGAAAAATGTTGGAACAGTTTATTTCTAGACCCAAAAATTGTTACATCATCCTCAAGATCTCTGATTTTCAGCACAGAATCTTGTCCTTCCCAAATTACGTACTTGAAATCTTCTGTTTGCTTGCACCTTACCACTTATTTTCCCAAGGAAAGAAGTTGGACATATCAGCATCAATGCTAATGTGATTTTGGTGTCAAGCCACAAAATCATACTGACAAAGGTGCTTTAATTAGACTTTAATAGAGAAATTAATTTAAGCACATTCAGAACTCTAAAAATGTTGAGAACCGCCCCAAATTTGAAAACTCTCAAGACTGAGTTATTCTCATCTATAGAACTGCCTTTCCTTCTTTTAGTATAAGAGAGTTTGGCTGAAAAAGTGGGTTCATGTTTTGCTGTGAAGGGATTGAATTTTGTGGCCATTCTGACCTTTCCAAGGCATGTGTTAGTTTGCTTCCAATCTGTTCATCCACCTGGATAAAAGACCTACAAATTCAACCTCATAGAGCCCACATGATTCATTGTCCCAGGCAGCAACATTTATTAGTATTCTTGAAAGAATCTCCTCCCTCCCCATCCCACTGACCCCAGGCCACCTTCATGCAGGCCTGCACTTCATTTATTGTCAGAAGTTCTGAGGAACAAATCTAAGCAAAACAAGTTATGACCTGATCTCTCCCTGCTGCATAACTTTTCCACTTAGGCACAGGGACAAATTGGAACACGAGAGGAGTTATGGAATGCAGTAGTAGTGCCTCATGCACTAAAAAGTCATAAACTGATCAAAGGCTGAAAATATTACAGCCCTGGTAAGGAAATAAATGCACTGATCCAGATGGTACATGCACTTTGCCTCACTGTCTTTAGACACTGTGAGACTTGCACTCTTTAATACAGAAAACTCTCCCAAGCCTCTCTGGCAGCAGCTCAGATCAATAATATTTTTTCTTTTCATAGCCAAAATGTACCATCTGACATCTACACATTGGGCATTCAAGGGAGAAGTTTATACTGTCCAGCATGAAAATCCTGATGTGAAATATTCACACCTTTCCTATCTGGGCCACCCATGCTCCAATTCTCTGTAGGGTTTGCCTGGAATATCATTCAGGAAATCTCTTTTTCCTGTTGCCTGGAAGAGGAGGTTGCAAATGGCTCCAGAGCTGTGAATGCAGTTGTTGTGGTGTTGGTGCAGATTACTAAGAAACCTCTGTCAGAATCTATAACAGTGCTGAACTTTAATACAGTGGTGGATACACAAGGAAAGAGCTTGTGAGGGGCTCAGAACAATTTGCATGTCTTGTGTACTCTGTTACCACTAGATGGTTTCTATCAAAATTTTCCAAAAGCTGTTACTTGCCAGGCCAAACACCTTCAGAGGACAGCAGTTCTAGTGAGGGTCCTTCACATCTTCAGGCTTCAGAGTAAAACCTGGATTATCAGAGGAGATAGGGAAAAAACCCCAAACCCACCCTTCTTTTGCTTCCACTCATTGTTTAACGGGACACTAGCAGGTGTATCATAGTTTTTTCCTTTAGAATGTAAAAGAATTCTGGCCAGAAGCAGGATCAAGAGATACAAGAATAAATACTCTGTTCCAGTAGCATGGGCCATTTCTTTGCCAAGATCATGTAAATTCAGAGAAATAAGATGACCCCTTTTTAGGAGTATGAAATCATTATGCTTTCTGCCTTGTTAAATTTCATGGGAAAGCTGGTAGATTATATATATATACCTTCTTCTGTTACTTCTGGCAAAATAAAACATTACTTTGAAAAAAGAGAAGAAATCATAAATTGCAGGTAGCAATTAATAACTAAATAACTAAAATAAACTTTTAAATGCTCAGCCACCTCTTCGTATGTTTGTTTTTAATACACTTTATTTGAAATCTAAGTGCTTAGACAGTAGCACCCTTGTGATTATTATTAGTCACCTAACATCACTCACATCCTGCTTTATTTTTAATGCTTGTTGTGTTACACTCTGCTAATATTATATTGTTCCAATTGTGGGGTTTTTTCCTACTTCTGCACTGGGAATATAGATTATTTTATTGCTTCACTGGGTACTAGAAAGGTCTGTCTTTTATGATTGCTGAAAATCTGTGTACAGAGCAGAAAATGGCACTGCATGTTTCAAACCAGTGATTTCAGTCGCTGAGGCTGTGGTAATGAATGTTGGTGTTTGAGTGCTCTGATAAAGATAACATCACTGCTGCAGGATGCACAAATCATCATGTATTCCCATGCTGTGGCATGAAGGAAGCAGCCAATGTTTTTCTGGGTTTTTTATTTCTATTTTATTTGCTTGAGAAAAATACAGAGAATCCTGTACTCAAGGGCCATATTGGTTTAGATCCCTAAAACCTTGACAGCAGCAAAATTAAGTGCTTAAACCCCATTAAAGCCACTGAAATCTAAGCTCATGCCAAACTTCACTGCACTAATGTCTTGGATTGGTGACTTTGTGAATAAATTGGAGATGCTTAAATTTACACTCAGTTGTCCATTTCCTTCTCGCTACCTTGCACTTTCTGTGCTAGTATTTTAGTTTTTCACATGATCCAGTCTCATTTTCTTGATATCCAAGCCTCTGTAAAGACCTAGACATCATTCAGGAGGTATTTCAGGACAGTTTTAAGTTCATTCTTTCATAAGTCATTTAAGCTCCAGTGTAATTTTTATTAAATGCTTCCATCCCATTGAACACAGTGCAATTTTAAGCACACAGTTAAGTTAAGCAGTGTTGGTTAATGCTTTCCTGAGCTGGGGATTTAGGTGGTGGATAAAGCTCTCCTGGGAGTAGCTTCTGTCACTTGCCATTTCTGGAGCCCATGGCACACCCCTTCCTCTGCTGTTTGCCACCATTCATCCATCAGAGGAGTAGCTGGGTGCATTTGTCTGTCTAGTTTAAGTCCAAGGCACCTGACTTTGTTAAGCAGTTTAAATGTTGGCTAATTCACTTGCTTTGATGGAAACGAAGGCAGAAAAGCTTTTTGAAGTGTTTAAATGGACCTACTTGCAATGAGGAATTGGCTTATCCTGCCCAAATTAAAGCTGATGATTAGTTTTCTTCCATTTTGTTAAACCATATTTCTGCAATAGAAAAAATTGTTATTGCTGGAATACCTGGCAAGAAGTTCAAAAGGTGATGACCTTGGATAGGGAGGTGATGGTGCAGGCTGGGATCAGCACAGGCTGTACAGCTGTGTCTGGAAGGAGATGTAAGGTCATAACTTCAGAGTTTTCTGCCTTGCAAAGGGTAATAAGTGCTTTGATACTGGCTGATCAATATGTCAGTGCTTGGGGACTGAAAGTAAATTTGTATTTTGTATTTCCAAGAGACTGAGTGCTGGATGACAGATTTCTGTCTGCTTGGTTTCTGGAGAACTGTGCCTGAAATGAAGCTTTAGCAGGCTTCCCTATGCCGTAGTACATGTTTGGATCCAAGGTTTTCATTGTAATTAAGATTTGAGCACCACGTGAGTTTCTTGCCATGAGGAGCTTTATTGGCTGCTTTGAGTAGGTCAAGATTCAAATACCTCTTTTCATGTTATTTCATATATTTGACCTTCCACAACTCGTGTTCTAAAGAAATGTCTTTCCAAATACATCTTTCAAGCACAGTAATGTTTGTATCAAATTAATCTGAAGCTTCTGTTGCCCCGGAGGCTGACTGAAATGTGGGTCAAGCCTGACATCAAGTGGTCAGACACACTCCATTCCCAATGGGACTATTAACACAGTGCTGCTCCTGGTGTCTTACAAGACCCTCTGGCTCCGCTTTTTTTCTCCATGTTTTTCCTTCTGTTAACAGGATTTCTCAGCGCTCTTCCTTCTCCAGTTTCCACCAAGGTCACAGAGTGCTACTGCTGACAGACACATGAGGAATCATATTAGTCTTGCATTAGTTATTGCAGCTGCTGAATCTGCCAGCAGAATGATGGGATCGTGTAAATAAAGCCTTGTTGACTTGGCACTGCACATAAGACCTTTATTCACTCTGCCTTGTTTACCCAATATATTCTAACAGGATCTAGGTCTTTTTAAAAGCAGTCCCAGCTCTCGAGGCACCAACTCCTCCACCTGTGCAGATTTTTCAGTCTTATCAATAACTGCAAGAGCACTTATCACTCACACATTTCTTCTTGTTTAAACACATTGCAAACATCAATTCCATTCATTGCTCATGACTCTGAAGAAGCTTAATAATATTGTTCATGCCATGATATAGGAGAGGACGTGGAGATAGAGACCAGAGAGAATTTAAATCTTTGAGTTGAGACCTTTAAATTTTCCTAGGTGCAGGTCTTGGGTTCAGTCCTCTGGCACACTGAGCTGTGACCTTCATGTTTTAATGGTATTTGTACCCACACTGACCCAGGAATACAGGTTCAAGTTCAGGTCCTCATGCTCCCTTCCTCCAGGGTGAGAACGTATCCTTCAGTAGCCAGAGGGACATTTTTCATCTCCAGTTTCAAAAATCAGGAGACACAGTTTTGTCTTTTCAAAGAACAACTAAAGACAGGTCATAAGCTATACAAAATAAACTTTTTATCTGCACAACTGATTCATTTGTAACTGGAACATTGGTATATTTATATACCCTCTGCGTATAACAAACATCACAAAGGTCAGCATTTTTGTATACCTTGTAACTGAGTCAGCAATGCAAATACGAACTTTCCATTTCTCCCATAAATGCCACAGCTTGATAAGATAAAACACCATGTTTGTGCCTCTGGGCTTCTCAACTACCAGTTTGTACCTGGACACCTTTGTTTAAATTAATCTCAGAGGTAAAGTCTTCACTTCAGTGTCTTTTTTTTCTGCTGCAAATTTTGGTTTTTAGGCTGGAGCAGTAGTTTCACAGGGACCTTAAGCTGCCATAGACCAGTACTCATGCTAGGAAATACAGCCCTGCCCCTGTTTCAGCACGGTTGTTTTTGCAGCTCCACAGTGTACTGGGCTGGGGAATTGTTACAGAAAAACAAAACAAAACTAAACAAACTCAAAAACCCCACAAAACCCCCTGCCAAGATTTCTGCATATCTAATTCAGAGATCCATTGCAATTTAATTCAGTGCTTAATGGTGAGTTTATCCTATGTGAGCAGAGCTCCCTATTTGGACTGTTTCTTACAATAAAAAGTTTTTGTGTGAGTTAAATTATCACCTTTCATGTTCCCAGTGTTATCTGGTCAGCCCAGGTCACTGAGGAGAAGGGCAATGTGGTATCTTAGGTTTAAAAAGCCTGAAGTGCCTGGGAATAGTTCAGAAATGAAATTAGTTAAATGACTGACCTCTGTGCTTAAAAAACAGTGCTGTAACTTTTTTTCCCCCTCAATAGCCTCTATTTTTATGTATTTTGATATGTTTCAGTTGCTATCAATCTAATTTTGAGTTCATTGTCTTCAGTCTTCTATAGTTTCACTGGCTAGATAAAGTTACGTTGAATATGCTAAATTTTAAATGCCTGCTTGTACATTTGTGGATTCACCCTAGTAAAAATTAATGTCTACAATAATTATTATAATTTAGAATAGTTTCTGCTTACACAGTGTGTGATTTGTACTAAATCACACTATCACTGAAGTCCCAAACCACACTGACTAGTTCCAGCATTAGGATCCATACAACAGTCAGAAGATGGAAGCTTTTGCTCCAAAGAGCTGGCATTTTAGAGAAAATGGGGAGGATAGAAGATTCAAGCAAATGACCATAGAAGACAGACTTCAAAATATCTCCCCAAACACATTTTCAGATCAGTTTCCCAGTCTGAAGCCACAAGGGACATGAATGTCACAGCTGCGAATTCAGTTCTAGGTAAAATAAGTTCAGAGTAAACTTTTCTTTTACATCTCTATTATGGATTCTAATTCTAATAAAATATTTCTGCTGAGCCATGGAATTGGCATTTTAACCAGAGCTTTTCTATTGAGTAAAGCTTAGTGTCTGCAGCAAATGCACTGAATTTTCCATCTGAAAAGGACATTTTTGCCAAGCACCTATTGAAGCTAAACTGATGGGTGCATGGAGGCTCACCAGAGAAAATCAGCTCAGTGCCAAATAGCAGAACTATGGCAAGCTACATCTTACAGGCTTTGCAAGGAATTTTGGCCAGAGTTCACAATTGTAGAGTTTATTGCAGCTCAGACAAAACGTACGGCAATTTTAAACAAATCTGGGCATTTTTATACCGAACAGACTATTCAGCATAAGTGTGTGCATCTTTTAGCAAAACAAATCATTCTCTTGTTTAAAAACAAAAACAAAATGCTACATATGTTACAGAACTATACTTGCCATTCTTTATTTTAAAGTCATACACAAATGGCTTGTTCTGCTCTGATTAGCTTATTAGTTAATGTTGGATATGAAAGGCAGTTTTGGGGCATTGTCTGTCAACTTAGTGGAAATTAGGACAGTGAGTGCCTTCAATAGTCTTTGTTCATTAAACCATATCTCTGCAGATGTTCAGTGTTTTTTATTACTTTTGCTGTTCTGAAGCATTCTCATTCTTTTACAGCTAATGAGAAATGTTTGACTTTGTATATTGTTCATGGAAACAAGGTTCAAAAGAGTGAGGTTTGTTACTCAGACTGATACCTTTCCTCTGAATTTATTACACCCATAGGTGTTAATACTCATTTACAAGCCCTCTCAGAGTAAAACGAGCAAGTTAAACAATCTGCAGAAATTTTTACTCTCGAGAGAGCCCTGAGAGAATCTTCTTGCAAACCAAGAAATTATTAGTCCCATGGGGAATTCAGCTGTAGCCAGCTGTGCTTTTTGTGTGAAGAAGGGTTCAAACGTGGGCTCCCACTGCCAGATTTTAGCTTCAATTAATATAGATGTTCACCAAAGTTAGCATGTCCTGTGTCTGCAGACAACTGATGAAAGAGCAGGTTATGTTTGTTGGCTTAAACCTCTGATATTCTGGAGTCAGAGCTACCAGAATGGCAACTGGATGCTGTTTGTGAATGAAAAGAGTTCTCTTGGTGGGGAAATCAACAGCTAACTCAGACTGACACTGTGCTCTCATCACCAGCAGAAATGCTGTATTTATTTAGAAGTTAAACCAAAGCAGTTGTATGTATTTCAAATGTAGTTTGGAGTAATGGCCATGACTGGGGATGACAAATGAGAGCTCCATTTGATTAGCCAAGAAAATGTACTTTATCTGCTTCTTTTTCACAAGCTTCCTGTTGAATTGATCAACAGGGTGCTAGTGCTGCTCCTTAAGACTAATTTTTTCTTCAAATCATGCACATCATTAGTCAGCAGGATGGATGGAAAGGCAGTGAGGTAGTTGTTTGTGCTTCTAAATGGATATTCATTATGCATGTAATTTTTTTGTTAGGATTCTTGATCTCCTTCTAACTCCAGGTTGTCTTTTTTACTTAAGCAACTTTCAATTTGGTTTGAAATTTGCATATGCATATGCACTGTTCTTTCTGGATAATATAATCTGCAAATGTGTATGAAATTTAGAAGTCCAGTTTCATCAGCCTAATCCATTTTGAACCAGTCTTATCTTGAAAATACAGATAATAACCAACAAGAAAAGGAATAAAAATATAATACCTTTGAAATATGTAGCTGTTTATGAAAGGAAGGCTCATGTTTTTATCTTGCTTCATGCTATCTTGTATTGTCTGTACTTACATATGACAATGTATTGCAGTGAAAATTAAGATAACACTACAGTGTGTAAAATATTAGTTGGTAGTAATACAACTGGCTGCTGGTACAATATGCTCTTTGTGGAAACAAAAAATAGACATAGGCTGATAGTACAAAGAAAGGGGCAGTTGCAGTAGCTCAGTATATTAAAAATGATAGCATATCAGATATGGCAATTACACTAGCCATCAATCTTCAATAGTTTGTGAAGAATGCTGCTAAAATGCAGTGAAGCTTTATAAGATTTGTGATCACAGAGTGTAAAATATAACAGATGCTACAATATTTAGATGCCTGCTGGCATTTACTTTTACCCTACACAGCTCATTTCAGTTATATGAAAATTTTATGTGCTCTGTAACCTCATTGAAATAGGAACATATTTATAAAGCAACCACAATGGAACAGAGCATTTTCAATATACACAACTTGATCTGTTCAATAAGATAGAAAAGGGCAAAAATTGCCAGTTAAATTAAATTACTAATAGTTTATTATTAAATTACTGTTAATGCAGCAGGTTTGATACACGTGATGCCTTCAGATCTGGACTCTCTGCCAGGGATGTGTCACTCAGATCTGGCTGGAGACTCCGTGCAGCCATTGCTCAGCGCGGGCTGGAGTCTTGTGGGGGTGATCACTGCAAGTCAAAGCTAATGAAATGAGACAGGAGAAGAAAGTTCTTGCAGCTTTCAGCTGGGAAGCAGGGTGGACAGCTTCCTCTGCACAATGTGTCTTACGTAAGAGCTGCCAGGATTCCTGCAATCCCTTGCGAGACTGAATATTACTGGAAGACTGTGAAATCAGGGCCTGGATATACTTGCTAATTAATACTGCCTCTTGGAAGGATGCCCAGCAGCACCTCCTGGTATCAAGCTGTGGAAGTTGCCATGCTTCTGTTCCTGTGGATGACTGTGTTTCATTTCATCCCATCTCTACATTATTTACCTTTTCTTGCTTCCCCTGAGGCAGCTGTGTTAGGGACATTTAATAGCTGAGTATTTCTGATGTAAGTCTGCTAATCACTGGACTTGCTGTTCTAAAAAATAAATGCATTAACTCAAGGAGTGCTCCAAGGCTTGACCTTGTAGATGTCTGACACAGTATTTGAGCAGGAAGAATTCACTCAACCCAGACTTCCAAAGGAACACCCAGCCTTGCAAAAGCATTTAAACTGGCAATTTGTCCATATGGCATTTGGCTTGGTTCCTTTGCAGTTTAGGGTTTCATGAACTGGATTCCCATGTGGTAACCTGGCAAGTCTACAAGTGTTGGGCCTGTAGGACACCAAGAGGCTTTGGCTGTTTGTCAGGGAGGGATTATAACACAGCCCGGGTTAAAAAAGGCACAGTAACTCTTGTGTAGCAGTAAATTGGTCTTTTTTATCAAGAGTATTTTGATATTGTTGAGAGGAGTGTGTCTCTTTCTGAGGTTAGTGTCTGAAATGTTTCTTAATCCAAAAAATTTGACCCTTCACCAGCAAAGCTTATGACATTTAGACCATTTCTATTTTATCTTTTGCAGCAGCTTACTCTTTATGGTTCCTGTTTACAAATCAGATCCCTTGTCACACTTGGAACCAAATCTTTCTTCCTCTAGTAGCCCATAAAATGTAATACAGCAGGGAGCTCATCACTTCGGGTGAGTCATCTGGAAACAAGACACACTTGGGCCATGGAGGATATTTTTCCTGTGAACTCGAGTTCCCTGAGCTTTAAAGAGCCACTGCAGAGACTCTTCCCCCCTGCACAAGTGTGAGATACTTCACTGCAACTTGACAACACACCTGGTAACCAAGCTACACAATTGCTATTTGTTCAGGCTGTGTGTTGTGTGAATCAAAGCAGGATCTTGGAGTGGTGTCTCAAAAGCAGTGAAAAGCAATTTTGTGGTCAAACTTCCTATCTCGCCTGCTCTACACATATAAACAGCACAAGCATTTAGCCATACCTGTATCTACTAAATCTAAGGTCTGGCTTTTCTTCTGCAAAGCAAGCAGTTGTTTTCTGGCCTCAAAAACCATGTTAGGAAGTTAGAAAATGCTATAAAATCATTTTGGGCTCTGCAAACTCAAACAAACCGTGTCCAGATCAAAGTCAGAAAGTTGATTAATTTCCCTTTGAGGAGACTTAAGTTCCTTCTCTGCATTTCAGACAATATTGGACAGTATATTCATTTATAGCAATTTTGAAATGTAATCTAAGTTTATTTGAAAATATAGGTATTTAATAGTTGTTTGTGGCTCAAATATATCAGGCTTAGCATTGAAATTTGTGAAGTCTTTGATGTAAATGAACATGGAGTGTAGATAAGCAAACCAGCTCAGAGAACTTTCATCTGTACTATTTCTTGATGAATTAAAAGTATTCTCACGTTAAATGAAATACATGCAAATGTGGATGTTTTTAATAGCCAGAGAATCAAAGTCAATATCTGAACTCATTTCATCTCAGCTGGCTAATGAAAAATACAATTACACACAGAGATATAGCATAGGTCAGAGCTGTCAAATGCTGCTCAGCCATCTCTGGTGGCTGCAGTGTATGTGATGGCTGTGGTACACCTGGTTGGAGTGGGAACAGCTCTGCCTGTGCTTTCTAGAGGCCAATGTGGCTTCAGGCTTGTGGGATGTCATCTCTGCCTTTCCCATGGCTGCTGTCCCTGGTGCTCCATCCAAGCAGTGATTTGCCCAGGTGGCCCTGGCAGTGGCAGCAGATGGCATGGCAGGTGCTGGGCACAGAAGTTGGAGGAGCATTTTGATTTTCTTCCCAGGTGCCCCAGTTCCTTCACCAGAGCTTTGTCCAGTAAAGGTGGAGAAGAGCTTGGTCCTTGCCCTCTATACTACCCCAGCTTCAGGGGAATTCTCATCAAGTGGTGTCCCTGTCATCCTGACCCACCAGTCTCCTGCCTGCTCAAAGTACCCCGCACAACTCATTCAACCCATCAGCTTCCTTGCTGCACCCAGCTACAGCTAGTGGTACATCTAGAAACTGTTAGTAGTTGCTGTATGGATAACTGGCTGTGACACATGAGCCTCATTATTTCTCATTTTTAGGACCCCTCAGTCTGATGAGTGATATATCCATCTCTCTAGTCCTCAGGCTTCTTCCATGTCCCCAGTCCAGCCCCAAAGCCTCAGGATCTCACTCAGTTTAGCCATTTCCTCCCCTCTGCAAACCTCTGCCTTCATAGCTGTGCCCCAGGACAGGTAGAGCTGTCAGGGAGCTAATGCAGTGTGTAGTGCTTTCCTTCTGGATCTGCCAGGCTGCTCCCCTGAGCACCTGCCCATTGACATCCGTGGGTTTCACACCAGGCCTTTATTCAGATAATATGCTGGAGTAAATTTGTTTCTCAGAGGTCACGTCCCAGGAGGCACAGCTTGCCCTGCTTCACATTCCATGACAAATCCATTCTGAATCCTTTTATTATTAATAATAGACAGCAAATTCTGATCTCAGGGTTCCTGAGGTAGAGTCAGTGATATCTGTGTAATTTAAATCAAACCTGCTCTTGCAGGTCTAAGTGAGTTCTAAAGATTGTATCAATGCAATTTCCCTGTGCAGCTGGGCAAGCCAGAGCGTAATTAGAGATAAGAGCTAAGAGCCTTACAAGTGCAAGAGGTGTAACTAACCTTTGCTAATGAAGGATATCATGCAAATAGTATTTGATATTTGTGTGTATCTGATGCTACAACTGAACAAGGAGTAGTTGCCTGGTGTTTAATGATGGCTTCTGTGATCGTACAGGCATTTCTTATTGAAAATGTGATTGCGATGAGTATTGCACAGATTCAAGGGAAAAAAGACTCTGCCTGTTGAATAACAGAAAACCTGCCCTATTTTTAAATTATCTCAACCTTTTCCACTCAGAAAAGTGGGATAATATCTAGAATAATAACCTCTTCCCCTACAAACACAGTGGTGGAAAAGAGAATTTGTTCTTTATATAAATTTCCTATGAGGCTGTGCTTGCCCCTAAAATGCAAGTCAGTGGAAATTAGCAATTGTTTCCTAGAGATGATTTTATCCCAAAGTCCCCAAGAATAAGATTGACCCTCTGTGCTTGCCATTGCTCCAAACCAGCTCTCTGCTGCAACAACTCCAGTAATTTGAAAACTTCAAAACCTGCATACAATTCCTGTAGTTCTTTTTAAAGCTTTCCAAAGAGGGCACAAGGACTAATGCAAGTCTGCCTTAGAAAGGTTTGCTGCGAGTAGGAAAGCTAACTGTTGGTAAAATTTGGCTGTGTTGGTGCCAAGGATTTTGTTAACATTGTTAATGGCATGCCTGTGGTTCCAAAGGCCTTTGTAAAATCATTGTTACTCTCATTATTCTGTAGATGTGGATGTGATATGCAGAAGTTGATGTGTACTTGAAGGTATAAGATACCCTGAGTGTATTGCACACATAGTTTGAACCATCAGCAGCTCTGAAGCATTCCCCAGGTTTGTATCTTCCAGTGATTATTGGTAGGATGCTGCTGTGCTAGACCAGGGAGGATGTCTAAATAGGTAACAAGTTGCTAGACACCTTTTTTGAGTGTTTTAAAAGAGTAATTCAGGTTGCAAAGGACCTCAGGAGATCTCCAAACTCCTGCTCAAAGAGGGATCAGCTCTGGGGTCAGATCAGTCTGCTCAGGGCTTGATACAACTCTTGACCAAGACCCCCAGGCCTGGTACCCAGCCAATATTGTGTCTGGGGATTATTTGTGCTTGTCTTTGTTGAATTTTGTAAGGTTCCCTTTGTAATATTCCTCTGGCTTATCTTATTCCTGAATGGTGGTGCTGCTGTGTATGCTCTGAATTTTTCTTGTCATTTTTATTAGCATATTTTAATTTATCTATTTCCTTTGTGTGTTGCTAATTCTCCAGATGAAATCAATTCATTTTTGTCAGAATTTTTCATTTCATCCCAAAGTTATGGGAAATGTGGGCATCAGATGAAGGTTGGAGAAGTGTTGGGTCTATATGAGCAGGAGACTCAGTCAGACCCTAAAACTGGTCTGGTGTGGCTGGATACAAATATGTTCTTTGCACATTTCTTAGCTTTCCAACTGCTGTCAAAGTGTAAGCTTCAACTTAAGCTTAAAAATAAAGAAAAGTGAATTAATGACAAAGTAGCTAACGAGAAATGCCAGGGTTTCTAATAAATGTTAACTGAGAGGTTTAGTTTGATTTATTTTCTGATTTTTATTGGAAAATTCATATAATCAAAGAAGACTGCTTAAATTCACAGTGTGTATTTTTGTGCTTTTTGTGTGTCATTAGTGGAATTTTTAGCAGAGATCCACCTGCTGAATCATTAACTCTGTGTGAGGAGAAATAACCCTCAAACACTCCACACAGCCTCCACCAAAGCAATGCTTTAGGCAGGGCAGTTTGTCACCACCAAGAAATGGAAAGTCAGAAGGTCCTGCTCTGACCTTTTGTCTTCCCCATCCATGGGTGCACAAGCTGAAGAATCCAATCAGATTTAATTGCACTGATTGGTGTTATTAACCATTTCCAGCAGCCCTAAAATATTTGGACATTTTATCTTCTACATGTGCCAGCAGCTGTGTTACACACCAACAATGCTACAGCCTCAACATTCCAAGCATTCCAACACAGCCAGCAGAAAATTACTAAAAAAGCTTTCCTCAGCCCCTCTTTTGGATTGGGGGTACATCTGTGCACTGTCTCTTGGCCTTTTGAGACCAAAAAAGGACAGCCTAACCAAGAGAAAAGAAGGCCAAGTAAACTCTGAATTTGTTGTGAATGATTCAATCTTGCATTATGAATCTGTTGGGTTTTTTTTCCTCAGCTCTAATAGACCTAAGTAGTTCTGGAAGCTGTACTCTCACACGCTACACAAGTACTATTTCAGTAGCAGACTTGTTTGCCACTGAGAAAATTGTTAAGAAATCATATAACAACCACTGCTGATCCCTAAAGGGGATTGCTTCTCCCACTAGCTATTATCTAAATTGGATGTTTTCTGGAAAGACGAGCTGAATAAATAAAATAATGCCAGCAAGACTGGAGTACTAAGGATGCAAAGACTCAGACTCTTCCATTTTAATGTTAGTGTAACTCCACTGAACTCAGTAGAGTTATTCTGGCTTTAAACCTAAGCCCTGGGGCCCAAAATGCTGCAGGGAAAGAAGCTGTCTGCTCCCATTTGAACAAGGGGAGGGCCACAGCGTGACTTCATTTACATAAACTGCCTACCAGATGGAGAGAAACCCTGGGGAAAGGCAGGCACTCCCTGCTCCATCCCTTCTGAAATGTAGGACAGGGGAGAAAGCTCTGTTTGAGAAAAGCATCCACCTAATTTCTTCCTGTGGCACCTTGGCAGTCACTTTTATGGATTTTGGGATTGTTTGCTTAGTGGAAATAAACTGTCCAAGAGGGGAACGACATTTCAGACCAGAGGACAGAACCCCAGTGACTCAAAGAGTCTGGGCACTGCTGGGCCTGTACTGAGGGCCCTCTGCATTGGCACTTCTTGATGGAAAGAGCAGAAGCAGAGCAAGGTCCAGCCCCTCTGGCTGCTGCATGCATTGAAACCAGTGAGATCCCAGCTTGGGATCAGGGCTTGGAGTGTGAGAGCTGGCCTGGAATGGGACAGGTTCTCTGGGGTGTCCCAGCCCCTGCACTGGGGGTCAGCAGGAGAGGCAGGGAGGAGAAAGCTCCATGCTCAGTTTTGGGCTCCTCTAAGGAAGATGTTGAAGTGCTGGAGTGAGTCCAGAGAAGGGCAATGGATCTGGGAGAGGATCTGGAGCACGAGGCTCATGAGGAGCAGCTGAGGGAGCTGGTAGGGCTCAGCCTGGAGAAAAGGAGGCTCAATAGGGACCTTCTGACTCTCTACAACTCCCTGACAGGAGGGATGTAGTGAGGCAGGTGTCAGTATCTTGTCCCAGGGAAGCAATGACAGGATGAGAGGAAATGGCCTGAAGTTGCACCAGATGAGGTTTAGATCAGTTATTATTTCATGGAATGGGCTGTAAAGCATTGGAACAGGCTGCTCAGGGAAGTGGTGGGGTCACCATCCCTGGAAGTGTTAAAAAATGTGGGTATGGCTCTTGAAGACATGGTTTAATGGGGAGCATGGTGGTGGAACTGGGTTGACAGCTGGGCTGGATGATCTTGAAGGTCTTTTCCAACATTAACACTTCCATGACTCTGCTCTGAAGTTTTCAGAGCCGCAGTTCTCGTGCTTCACCCTCACAGCCCAAAAGCTCTGGGTCTGGGATCAGGGCTCTTGCAGCTGCCTGACCACGTTTCCTTTGCTCTTGTTCCCACAACAACTTCAGCAGAGGTCAGCAGAGAATTTGATATCTGATACAAATGTGGCTGCTCACTGAATTCTAATACAAAAGTGTTAGGGGGTTTATTTCTATTTGGTTTTCTTCCCATCAACTCATCTGTCTAGGATCTCCATTTCTGGAAAGAGGCAGAGTGAAGAATTTAGTCTAATACACCATTTAAATTCCATAAACAAGACAAAAATCTAGTAGCAGACCTGAGAATATATATTGCAGCAATAAAACTTCCCTGAAAGAATTGCAGCAGCAGCTAGGGAATGCTAATAAAGGTTTCTTTGCCTGTGAAGCAACACTCACAGACCTAGGTTGGCTTGATTTTCATTTAATAAAAACACTACATTAATATAATCATGATTATATTGTGAAAAGGAAACACTTTGGAAACTTTTTGATTCTCTTCATTAATTACTTCTCTCTCCAGCAGTACTACTGCACCGAAGAGATAAAAGGAGAGTGACTGATATTGAGTTTCATTTTTAAAGAACAAAGTGCATTTTTAATTGGGTTTAATATGTGAGCTCACAGGTAAAAGATGTGCTAAAAATATTTCTGAATTTTAAAAAAAGCAATTGCAAACTGCTGCCTTCTGATCAAGCTGTCCCAACCCATATGCAGGCCACCTACAAAGTGCAATTAACTGACTTGATAATTGTACAGGGCAGTTTGAGATGCTCAGAGAAGTGGCTTGACATGGACAGTGATCTCTAGTCTGTGTATCTTGGCCAGGTCTTCAGCTGCCATTTAGCTTTCAAAGACAGGACCTAAAAGTTGCTTTTGAAAATGGTATTTTTATGTCTGTGAGTTCAGAATATATAGGTTTGTATGGAGCACAGGACTAATGTCAGCTCCTGCCTGGGGCTCCAGAGATCACAGAGGCTAGGATGTAGGGCCAAAGCCAGCTGCAAATGTAGGGATAGCCAGAATTTTAATTTTACTTTCCAGCTACATGGGGAAACAAGTCACAGCAAAGATCACATAGAAGCTGGAGACTCAGCTCTGAAAGCAACACATGTAGAAAAAATGAAAGGAAAACAAAGGAAGTTCTTCAGTATGAAAAAGGCTTTTCCCTAAACTCTTCCTGGAGCACTTTATGGCTGAGAAAATGTGGGAGGGATACAGCATGGGAAACCTTTGGAGGCCCAGTTAAGGCGATCAGGATCTGGCTGTGCACCATTCATGAGTAGGCTGCTGGAGGAGGCTCCAGGGCAGATGTCATTTACCTTCAGCATTTTAATGCACTGCTGGCATTGTCCTGTCAGCCTCAGGTGCTGCACACTGTGAGTGGAAACTGCATCCCAGCAAGGGCAGCGAGGGCAAAGCCAGCCTGGAAGTTCTGCTGCACCTCTCACACCTCTCTCCTGCTCTGGGCCAGGCTGCAACTCCACATGGGCAGGAAGCTGAGCTGTGCCCCAGGTCACAGCAGCATCATCTGCCTTCAGGCACAGGTATCTACCAGAATTTCTGAGTTCTTTGTGCCTTGGAAATGAGAAAACCCAAAGAGGTTACTCAGGAAACAGAACTAAGCATATGTCAGGAATTCATGGTGATGATGTAAAATAACTGTCTTGCATTCTATTGCTTCAACTTTATTCAAAAACATGACTTATGAAAAAAAAAAGGTATTAAAAGCACAACAAATATGAGGAACTTAAATATTTCCTTCAATGAGCCTGATATTGATGCTACATGTCTTGCTCCAGTTAAAGGCAATAGCAGTAGCTTACCAAAATGATTTATCTTCTCTTCATTTTATGTTTCAAGTTGTTGGTGTATGCAGTATTAATTGTGGTGGCTTAGCAGAGAGAAACAAGCTAATCCATGTGAGAAGATTGCTTCCTTTTAGTTCCCTGTCTGCCTGCTTACTGGCAGTTTCATGCTTAAGCCACTGATTCATTTTTTACCTCTCTCTTGCCAGCAATTATATTTCATTGGTGACTGTTGTGGTATAGAGTTGGAGGCGAGGCTGCTGCTTTATCTAAGAAGCAATATTTCATACTGTATATCACTTCTCAATGTATAGAATCTAAAAAACTAGTAATTTCTCATTTAATTTCCAGCATAATTTACTATGCTGGAGGAACAGTGCTGACAGCTTCTGCTGAGAATGGTATGTGGTATGTTTTATATCTAAAGTCTTGCCTTGCTTCTGTGCCCTCTCTCAAGTAAGGCAAACACAGATTACATTTCTGAGCCAACTCTGTAGTTCTCGGTCACTTCATTTTGTAACTTTGCCAAAGTAGCAATGACTTACTGTTTTCCAGAAAAAAAAAAAAAAGAAAAAAAGAAGTAGCACAGAGGAGTGTAGCTGGTATCAATGTATCAATGCAAATCTATAGTTTTGGGGGCTTTTAAGTCACTGAAACAGAACACTAAAATTAGTGTCTGCAAAAATACTCTCACTTTGGCTCTTTGCACCAACCTTAAAACCACCAATTGCTATAGGTAACAGTAGCTGATGTGTTACATGGTATTGGTACCACCATAAAGTGGTGTTGCTCAAGTTATGGACTGTGTTAAGTTGGAAAGCCTCATAGTAGAAATTTACTCCTTTACAATTAAGGAGTAAAACTTAAACTTGTGAAATAAGAGATTAAAAAGATTACCAAATTGCAAGATTGCTCTGGGTTTGTTAGAGCAGTTTAAATATGCAGTGGTGATGAAACCTTGGCTGACCTGAAGATCTGCTAAGCAAAAGCCCTTTGTGAATTGGGAATGGTAGTGCAGAGCATTTCTGACTAAACAATGTCAGTATATATGTTTGTACACACTGTGTTTATGACACATTGACCAGCTTCTCTGTTTAGCTCCTCTCAACCACTGTTTAGAGACAAGTAGTGTCTCGAAAGATTAAAAATCCTGTTATTGAAAGCAATTTTTAGATCCCATCTCTGACAGTTGAAAACCTGGCTGAGATACAAAGACTAGATAGTACTGCTCACTGGCACTAGAAGTCCATTTTATTTAGAACAGGTTTTCATTGCCCTTCTCTTCCCCCCTCCAGCAACTGGAAGCTTATTTGGAAATCCGTAATTGTTTTGGCTTAAGACAGATTTTGTGCAAAGTGCCAGGCTTGGGACCCTACTCACAACTAAACAAACTGCTGAATTATATGTGTCTTTGAGATAATAAGGTATTAATCCCCAAACTCCCTTGCTGCAAAGCTGAACGTCTCAGAAGCCAGCCTGCAAGGCGTGATGTGATGTGATGTGCAGCCTTGTGCACCCAGCACAGGAGGCAGCAGCTGGTGGCTGTTAAACACTGCTCATATCTTTGAATCCTGGCACTCCACACTCTCCTAAAGGGGAAGGTATCCATGGTTTTTGGTGCCTTTTAGCTGACACATTTCAGTGTATTTTGTGCTGTTTTCCAGCCCATGGAAGCACATCTCTTTCTGCAGAATGTGTCCTTATCTGCCTAAGTGATCCAAGCCTCCAGGATTTTGCTCACTGTCCATCCTGTTCAGGGAAGCATTGCAGATAAGAGCAGGACTGAGGTCTGGGGAATTGCCATCACAGTCATTTGTTTTTTCAGGAGAAAATTCACTTGCCATAAAATTAGAACATCCCAGCTGAAAAGGTAACAGAGATTTTTCCCTATCTATCCTCCCTTCACTTCCAAGAAGCAGGTTTCATGGTTTCTTGGCATTGTTGGAGCCTGTCAGGCAAATTTCTCTTACTGGGATATTGGGGACTGATGCAGGACTGACATATTTCCTGACTCTGGGGTATTCTGGGAAGCCTCACATTTCTGGTTCAGAGTGTCTGGCTCTGCTGTTGTTTCACAGAATTTAAGAGCTTTTGAAAACATTTGGAAACATTGAAGCAACGTGAGGTTTTGATGGTTGCAAGACAAAATTTTCTGAATTGTAATTTTTTTGTATGGTGGTGCCTCTCACTCCTCACTCCCTTCCTCATGCAAAGTGAGTTCTTGCATCTTCCTCCTGGGGCCAGGGAGTTTCCGGAGGCAGTGTCAGGGCAGAGTAATTTCTCAGGTTTTGCCAAAGCTGCAGCACCATGTTTTATCCAAATCACTTGGATTTTAATTAATGTACTGCCTTTCTGCTCCTGCTGCCATTACTTGTATAGAAATGAACTTTATGTTCAAGCATCCATAGCACACAAGTGCCCACACCAGACCCTGTGAGCACCCACCTAAATCTGTTATGTAATATATAAACCCTGTTAGTGACCCCAGGAAGCTCTGAAAGCAGCACTCAGCTTCTCAGTAACCACTGCTGTGAGCAAGGCACACACAAACAGCTCTGGTCTGTTTGCTCCCAAAACATTGAGGCACACAACAGCAAAATCCCACCAGGCAGCCAGATCCTTACAGGCACCCTGGTCTCTGTGGTAGCACTGGTCCCTCTTCAGCCAGTACAGAAGCATAAGGCAATTTAAAATAGATTTTCTTCTAAAGGAGAGCTAAGTTTGTAATAAGCACAGCTTTACTCTCTTTGGCATGTCAGCAGTTTATTGTGGTGATTTTAATATTGTGCCCTTCACTTCCCTGTTTAGCTGGTGTAACGTAGCCTTGATTATTGCAAGAAATGTCCTTTTGCCTTCTGGTGCAATTAAGAACAGGAATCATCACTGGGAAGATTTGGCCTTTTCTGTCAGTGGCTGTGATTTGTACTTGTCATGGATCCCACTTTTTGTGATGAAAGGACACAGCTTGTAGCATTTAGAGAAATTAATTGTTTCCTGTGTGGAAAAAACCAGAATAACCCAGCTCCTGGTTTTCCTCACTGGGAGATGGGAGAACATAGGAGCTGCACATCTTAAGTCCCAAGAATCTCCCTTGTGCAATGTGGAGGCACAGAGCCTGGTTGGGGTTGAAGGGGCATTCCTGGCCTCATTTTGCTCTTCCCAGATCTTGTCCTGGGAATATTCAGACATTGTGGCAGCAAATAAACTGAGAGTAATTCAGGAGATGGATGGTGAGGCAGTAAGCAAATTGCTGCAGTAACATGTACACTACTTTCAAAGCATCCTGAATGGCCTATTAGGTGTAAAATTGGATTAGAGAGAGCAATTAAAATGGTAAACCTGTAAGAAAGAGTTGTATATTGTTGCTTTAAAACCAGAATTGACCACTTGAACACTGTGTGGGCCACCTCTCTTGCTTTTTATTGAGCCTAGAGGAATTTTAAAATATTTCATTAGCATTAAACCTGATAGATCCTTTCCATTAAGCAAGGTGAAGCAAGTATAATGCAACATAGCTGGTGGCATTATAGTGGTGTGAATGCTAAAATATATAAGATGCTTCAGCTGGGGGCCCATTGTACCCAGTTCATATTTTGAAAAGGTTTGGAAGCTTCTCATTAAAGATAATGAGAGTTGCCAGGTGTCCAGCAGCTCATGAAATGAAGGACTGAGTCCAAATTATTTCAGTGATATCTTGTAAATGGATTTCTGTTGTCCTTCACACAGATTTCTAGTAGATAAGCTAATAATGATTAACCAGACCTCTAATACTGTAATACTGTTTATTTGAATAAACTCAGGTATGTGGAATAATACATTAAATGTGGCTATATTTACTATGAATATACTATAGTTCATATAGGGGAGAGTTATGATCTTTTAAAGTTTACTGGATGAGAACAGCTTTTATCTCACAATTAATGGCTCATGAACATAAATTCATCTGAACACTAAATCTAAATTCGCTGTTGTTTGAGGTGATTACATGGCTTAATTTTTTTTTCTTTCAACTGGACCATGCATTTCCCAGCAGCTTAGTTTGCTGATGTTTGATTTGTGGTGATACAGATCATATACAAGCTGGCTTGTTGTTTTTAATGAACTGGATGTGTTGTATAATAGAATTGCTAGGTTTGTGTTAAATTGCAGCTTTGGGACTCATTATTGTGAGATGTTATCTGCTTTGAACTGGCTTATTTTATCACAAAGAAAGAAATTGAATTTGCTTAAGATGGCAAATGCAGCAATGGATGGGTTGGTTGGTGAGTGTTTTGGGGCACCCTGTTGAGCTGATATGTCTTTTATCTGATTTAATTCACATTCTGCCCAGAAGATGCATACACACCCACACATATGTTAGAGTCCATATTAAAAAAAGCCTAAAACAAACAACAAGCAAAATGTGCTGCTGGATGGTTAAATGCTGCTTTTTAGCCATTGGTTTTGACCATTTCAACTGTAAATTCATGGGATCTTTTCCTTAGGGCATTTTTGTTCCAATTTTCTCTACTGTGCATGCAGAAGTTAATGATGCATTTCTGCCTGCACATATTTAGCTTTTGCATGCACATGGTTCAGCACTTGCACAGAAACACTTTGCAAGTATTGAAGTTTAAGTAAATGCAGCAGGATTAATTGTGTAAAACCCAGAAAATTGTGTTTCCTTTGACAACTAACTGCAGGTTTGGAAGATGAAGCCTCTGCGTGTCATTCTTGGCATTTCCATTCCTTTGCAAAACACATTGAGCTTTCAGCCTAATGTAAGGGTGATATATAGGAAAATTAAATAATTTTATTTACTGTGGTAATTTTAGCTGTTCTCTGCAATGATGTATAAAAACACTGATTTGCATTGAGAGAAGTGTAGGCATCTGACAAACACTTCTACTCAAACAGGTTAAATCAGTGAAAAAAGGGGTTCAGTTCAGAGGTGATTTTAAGGAAATACTGAAGGAATAAACTGTTATAAACTGGGGTGGTAAAACTTTCATTTGGCTTCTGCTGAGCTGCCTGTTAGAGCAGTGCCAGCTTCACTGAGTGCTGGGTGTATGATGTGTTAACATGCAATAAATAAATATGTTAACATGTAATAAATATGGGATGCCTGTGCTGTGGAGGGGCAGCTGGAGTTCCCTTGCTGTGCCTGCACACCTCCCCAGAGCACATGGCCCAGCTTCTGGGACCCCTGCCATGGCAATTTCAATTTTTTGTGTAGAGGCATTTGAACCACTGCAGTTATAGTCAGAGTTTTATGATAAATGAGGGGGTTTTTGATAGCTTTGGGGACTCAGATGTAAAATATCACATCACAGGTTGTTCTTTGCAATGCAGCAGGACTACCCTCCCTCCAAAAGAAAGCCAATAAGCAACAATAAATATTTTTTTTTCATAGTGGGCTTAGTAACTCATTTTAAATGGTTCTTCTAAACTCTCTGTGATCCAGCATCACACACTGTAGATGTGAAAGAATTACTAGCTATTTGCACTTTGCATTAATGTTTAGGGTGGATTGTAATGACAAAGCAGATATTGAACTCTGCAGTTAATTTGCTTTTGTTGGAATAACCTTTAAATGATTCTTCCCTCACACAGATGGTTTTTGTATACTGATGACTGCTCTGTTCCATTCCTACCCTGTACGCTGCTTTACACCCTCTCTCACTTCATCTTGACCCCCATTATTTAATAGATAGGATAGTATACACACCATAGAATATGTTGGTTTTTTCCCTCACTTTCCTCTCCTGACTTTAGAAAGTTCAGTTTTTGCATGACCTTGGTTCTGGAGGCCTTGATTTACATTACATTAACAGCTTTATGGAGTTTCTTTATAGTTCGCTCTATTGCTGATAAACAGGACAGTTTTACTGGTAGAATTTATTGTTCATTTTTTCCCAATTGTTTTTGGCATATGCTCATGTTTTGGTTTTTACATCACTGTTACTAGTAATTACCTTGCTTCCATTATTTTTCTTTAATAGAGGATAAATGAGTGTGTGGTATTTTTCTTTAGGAGAGCCTGAGTGTATTGGAGATATCTCCTACAATGGGGAGAATACTGCAGGCATGATTAATGGCATCATCATTGTAACATAATTTAGTTAGGAGGACTTATACAACTGATAAAGTGTCATGTACTTCCACTAAACTGCAATCTAAGTGAACTGTATTTCAGGTTTTTATATCCTCATTTCTGTCTTCTGTAAAGATATTACTGTAAGATTCATACAAGCATCTTTATAGGCTCACGCTGTAAGCAGTGAAAGTTCAATCAGTTCTTCTTGTAGGAATCACAGTTTCTATAAAAAATGAGTAATTATAATTCAAAAGAAGGCATAAATTAGTTCACTAGATGCATTCATTGCAGACTCAAGTTGTGACTAGATGAGGTCTTTTGTAGAATAAAGAGAAATTTAGTTTAAAATAAAGAAATCTATCCTTGAGAGCTGAGAGAGAAATCAGATATTTACAGCAGTGCCTACAAAAACTTGCATTGTAAGTACTCCATAGACCACATTTATAAATTAATCAGAGAAAATCAATATATAAATTGGAGACTAATAAAAGACCTTTCCTTAGTAATTAAAACATCTCTGTCTCCATCTACTTAATCCAGCTCCTTTGGCCAGTGGAGATACTGTGTTTTAATTTCATCTCTGTGTGTTTTTATATGCAATTATCAATTTTTATTAAATAATTTCAAAACTTAATCACACAAGAACATTTTTCTTGGTTTTCACTGATCTTTTTTTTTTTCTCTGCTGGAGCACTTTGTTTAGCTGAACTTCCCATTTGAGCCTTGCATGTTGGAGGGGGGCTGTGTATTTAATTTCATCTTTCTTTGTGGTTTCTATGTCTCTTCCACCAGCAAAGGCAAGCAAGTTTTGCACTGGAGTCCCTTTGCAGGACTCAAGATGAGTCCAGCACTACTTTTCCCCATGTCCATCAGCTGGAAATCCTTATTTTCTTATCACCCCCCTCTGTTTTGTCTAACTCATCACTTCCCCTTTTTCTGAGCTGGTTATGTGCATTATTTTCCCTTTCCTTGTCTGTCCATGGTTGGCTGCACTTGTAGACTCTGACATTTCAAATGGAGTTGTTTTGCCCAGTGTGTACCATGGTTGGGCCTCAGTCTTTGTGACTGCCTTTATGGGCAGCAAAATTAACAGTAAATAAAGTCTCTACTAAATTATTGATTTTCAATACAGATTCTCATCTTGGCACTCCAAGCAGGGTGCTTGTGCAGAAATATTTATTGAGCATATTAATTAGGGAAGGAAGAACAAAAATGAAAAAATAAAAGGTCACTGTGAGAACCCAGATACTCGTGCAGAGTATTATCTAATCATTTTTGTATGGAAGCAGCTCTGTAAAAGCTATGGTTCATACTATTTCATCATCCTTCCACTGAAAATTTGAATGGGCTTAAAATTAAGATCCCCTTCTTATATAATGGAAATCGTAATGAAGGATATGGTTCATAAATTTCAATTGTTAAATTGTCTCAGTGGGAAAGGTGACTTGACATTCCCATATTTTAAGGATTTAAAATCCACATTCAACAATAATGGTAAAGGGTTTAATTATCAGCTTATATTAAGACTTGAATATGAGAGACATTTCAACTGTTCTCTGTGTGAGCCATAAGCTTTCAACTGAAGATTTCTCTTACCTTCCAAGACTTAGATTCTACTGGTGTTTTTATGGAGTGCCTGTTTGTAAATATTACTCCTTATGGATAAACTTAGCCTAAAAAATCATTTAAACAAAAAAAGACGGGAAAGCCGATTTGATATTTCTTTTAATGTTCACAAATACACAAGATATTTTCCAGGACCACAAAGCAGGGAAGGCATTTTGAAGTATTCATGGAGGCAATTTAACGGCCATTAGGCAAAGTAACCAGTAGTTCTCAGAGCAGGGCCACTTGTCCCTTTTCACTCCTACAGAAGGAGCTTTCTGTGGTGCCTCAGAGCTCAGTGAGTTAAAGAAGGAAACATCCATAATGGAACAAATGTTGCACTTTCCTGTTATTCAACACAAGGCTGTTAAGTCTGTATTTATCTGTGCTGTCTAGGTTTGAAAGTCCTACTATGGTAAAAATCTCCCTGTATGGTTCTTCCACTTTTGGGGGATAGTGTCTGTGGTTTTCCCTAGGTTTGAAAGCACTGATCACCTCAGTGTTGTTACTGTAATAAAAATAAATAGTAATGACAATAATAAAAATGATATTGTGTTTGTAACCACAGCTGAAACAGAGGTAGTGAATGATGGCCATGTTTAGCCAGACTGCTGATGCAGGAATACAGAAACTGGAAAGATATCAACCAGACTGATTTAAGACTTGGAGAGAGCACAGAGCTGCGAGATTGATAGCACAGAAAGGAATCTCTTGGTTGAGGTCCATGGCCTGCATCAGAGCTTTGGGGATTGATAGCACTCGGCACTATCAATCTCCCAGCAGCAAATGGGATGACTATTCTCCATGAAGAATGGGCCATATTAAATACCCTGACATCCATTAGATTGAGAACTGCAAAATGAGTAAGGACGAGTACATGTTGTGGAGATAATACAGTGGTGATTTTTGTGCAGTGTGTTTGCTGCAGAAACATCCTCGCTGGCTGTTCCAAGCTCAGCTCCTGGAAGTTGCAAGTCATGCTGGAAATAATAATAACAAGGATAAAAATGCACAAGGGAGAGCAAATATGTAAGGGAGAATGACTTCTTAAAATTTAAGGGCTGGTTTAATGGGGCTTTGAGAAACCCTGTCTAGAGGAAGGTGTCCCTGCCCATGGTAGGGGATTGGAACAGGGTGATCTGTGAGATCCCTTCCAACTCAAACCATTCCAGGCTTGTATGATTCTATGAAAGTTAAAGTCCAAAAATTAAGCAACATAGCTCATTGTGATGTGTTTAATATTTTTGATTTGTGTTTTATTGAATTTTTTGTATAGTACATCACGGCCATTTTCATGCTGAATCTTCTCTTCATAAACTGGTGGCAAAAAAAATTCCTTTGTTGTATCTTTTGCTTTGATTCTCCTTGTGTTATGAAGCTCATGAAACTGAAAGCTTGAGGTAGACATGTCTTGCTTCAGATCTATGGAATTATCTGCATGAACTGGCTTCTTTTTATTATTTAATATTTTTATTTAATACTGCCATATAGCCTCCCTCAAGAATCCCATCCTATATCATAATATTCCATCAGAGAAGTGTCATTTACTCACTCTAGCATTTCAAGAGACGTGGAAACTGCTTTTTTCCCCGTGTGGACACAGTTCCCTTAGCAAGCATTGCTGCTCAGAACACTGGCAGATGCATTACTAAGTGAAAATAACCATCTCTTGTGTGAAATGATTCAGCAATTCAGAGACAAGGGCATTAAAGGACACAACACAGGCAGTAAATGCTGTTGTTGCCTTCCAACAGTAGAGAAATCCATGGCTAGTAGAGGATCACCCCTGAAATTTGTAGGTTGTTTTCTCCTCTAAATCCTTACAATTTTCTAATTCAATTTTCAGAATAAAATTAAAGAAGTGTAGTATCAAACCTCTGTAAAGCAAAAGGATTTTTAAAAGTTTTGTTCAGAAATCTGTGGAGAAAAAAAATACTTTAACCTAAATTTATCTTCTGTAGTGTCTGGAGTCAAATAGAAATAGAAATAGAAATAGTAATAGAGAGAAAGAAATATCCAGCACTTGCTGGAGGGAATTTCCAACTTTGAATAATGTGGTAGTAGATTTTAGTGTTCATGTGTGACATTACATCTGTCCCCCCTTTTTATATTCTATCTTTTTTACTTTTTTAGTAATTTCCTCAAGTTTTACTTTAGAAGGCTATGGAATTACTTGTCTTATAGATTTGTTGGGCTTGACTTTGATGAGAGGAGTCTTCTCTTAAACACTTCTGGAAGATAAGAGAGATTTAAAATATGGTGCACCTGAATCAAGGAAAATTCTCATATTCAGTGATTCAGGGAAGCACTAAAATTAAAGTATGGTCATTACAGACTATCTCTTTTGTCCATGAAACCAGGATTTCCAGCAGGAGTGATAAGCATTCTTAGATCATGCTAAATAAATCAGTTTGCTGTTTGGGCTTACTGTGTTATACAGACAGACTTCTGATCGGAAAAAGTATTTTAAAAAATATTCCATTTTAAATGTTTTGCAACATTTGAATGACTTTTATAGGCTTGCTGATAGCTAGATGCAATTTTAAGCATGCCCATGTCCATGAAATAGTCATGTCTCCCTCAGGGAAAGGTTTCTGGGGAGGGCTAACTGCAGCTCTAACCGTTTAATAAGAAAAATAAACTGTTGCTCTCCTGGTCCTTGAGGAAGACTTAGAGGTAATCACATTTAGATTCTTGGAAGACTTTTTGTAGTAGTCCAGAAAGGATTTTAAAGTCAAAAGTAAAAACTAAATATAGCTGGAGTAATTCTAGTAGTTGTGTGTCACAAACTCAGACTTTAGTAGAAATGTTGTGGCGAGGCTTATGCCGAAACACGAATGATGAATTAGTGTCAGACAGATTGAAATGATGGTCCTGTGCAGAGGGAGGCTGAGCTGGCAGGGGCAGAATATCTCCTTAATACCGAGTTTCCAAGTAATATTACCAAGCTAAAGTAACTGAGTGTGCAAAGAAAAAAGTCCCACGTGCACAGCACAGCTCATTTGGGAAAACATCAACGTGATGGGACCTACCAATGACAAATGAAATTCAGCCCAGAAAATGAATAAAAAATGAAACCAAAAGCCATTCATAAACTGGAAAATGTGCTGATATCTAGACAAATAAAGCAATCTGGGTGTTTCTGCATTAAAATAATCCCTAAAGTGTTCATCCCAATGTATACTGGCAATGAAAAACAAATCAAGCAGTGAAGTGAATTGAATTACCCATCCTGTGCACAATAAATCATAAGGAAATCCAAGAACTTTTATTGCTCCATATGGTAGAGTTGGACATTGTCTAGAGTACTGTTTATAACACTGTTCACATCAAATCAGGAAAGTTAAAATTCCTGGAGAAGGTGGATCCAAAACAACCCAGAAAAAGGAAACTGTTAACCTTATCATTAACAGAGAAAAATAGAATTACATTCAAGTTCACAGCAGTCCAAGGGAAAAGAACAAAAAAGGAACCAAACTAATTCTAGGGTCTTCTGGTCAGTGAAGGAAATTTGTGACTGAAATTAGAGGAGAATGGAAAACTCGGTGGATGTTTAGGCAAAACTCCACATCCAAACAAAATGCACATTTAATTATGTGTGTTATTCCAGTCAGAGGTGAGTTAATGGAAGTACCTGGAGCTCTCACACATGCCCAAATCCTGTCAAAAAGGGGGATTTTTTTGGATGAGCTGGGGAGCTGGATGCTACACAGCAAGGTATGAGTATAGTGTTGACACCAACATCAGTGTTTTTAGAGAGGTTATCAGATCTCAGTCACCAGCAGTGATACTGCAAGAGTTATGAATAAATGCAATTAGAACAGGGTAATTTGTGAAATTATTGCTGATTTTGTCTGTAAAATTCTACTTTTGCCTCTTGGGTTTCTTCATAGCAGTACCCAACTTTCCACCATATATTGGCGCTGCGCTGGAAACTGGAGCTGGTTGAGTTGTGGTGGGCATTGAGCTGGATCTGCTGCCTGCTGCAGCTTCCCGTGTTTGTAATTCCAGGGATCCTCTCTCCCAGGCACAGCCCTCGTGCGTGGGGAGCAGTGCAGAGCACATCCCGACCCATTCACCTTCCTACCTTTGAACTGGCAGGTGGCCTCTCCCCTAAAACAGGCTCCAGGCATCCTCTGAGTTCCTCCCTGGTTCAGCTCTGTGCCTGAGGGAGGCAGGGCTGATGGAGGCTGCTGACTGCAGCTTGCCTCAGGACTGCTGAGTTTGCCTTTTTGAAGTTATAACCTCAGATTTAGGAACTGGCGGGCTAAAATAGCTCATCAAAATATGCAGATGGGAAAGGGATTACCCTCCCTTCCTGATGCATGGAATGAAATTTGTAGAGTCTCCAGTTTTCTTTTTATGGAAGCATTTGGCTTATATGCATCTGTTAGAACTGGAATGAATTTTAAACATGTTTCCACGGAGCATAATTAAACATATTAGAGCCTCAATGAATTGTATTGTCCTATGCCAAACTAAAGACTGCAAGGAATAAAAGGAATTAAAATGGATATCAGAGTGAAATGAAGTTAACATTGAACACCTCCATTAAGATCAATAAAAAATTTGTTGTTGTTCAGTGTATTTAACAAGGTTCTGGAGACGTAAAGTGAAGTGTCTCATTGGTTAAAATTAAAACACTGAAATGCTGCCAGGAGATCACAGGTAATATAGCTACCTAAGAATATATCACAATTCTAGCAGCAGCCTGATAATTAAACTTTTGTCTCAAGTGCAACACTTCTTTCATGTAATAGGATACTGGAAGTTGTGTAGGTGAAATGATGAATGGAAGTAGATATTTTAATTCTTTATTTTTAGACACTTTGGTAAAGAAACCGACATTAAAGCTCAATTCAGTGTATTGCTGTTTATTCCCAAAAGTAATATCTGTTTGGTTTTGCATCAATAAACACATTAATCAGAATCAGAAAAATAGAAAACATTAGTCAATGATCCAATAAAATTCTATAATATGAACCTAGTAATGAATAAAAGTTGATAGATGAATGAACATAGTGATAACTGATAGAAAATGTAGCCTTCCACTACACTGCTTATGGTGTTTGAATGACTTTCAGAATTTAAGTATGAAAAATTATTCTAACCTATCCTATTTTTAAGGGTCCACTGGAACTCTTACCATATAAATTTATAGAACAGTACTTAGATAGTTTTATACAATTTTTTCCCTGACATGAGGGAAAACCCTGAGTAAAACAACACACCGTACATCTGGGAGAAGCATGGCAGTTTTTTCCCACCTTTGTTAAAGATTTCAGGATTCTTTTGCAACACAACACAACTGAAACTATCATATTAAAAGTAATTTTAATGTTAAGGTGTTATTAAAGATGTTCCTGTCCTATTTGACTTCTTCTCACGTACCTTGCTGACTTGATTTTGCTGTGTATTCTCCTCAGATATTTTAATTCCACATGAAATTAAGAGGTGTTAACAAGAGTATTTAATTCTAGGGGGTGATTTGCCAGACTCTTTTGCTTGCCTATGCCACATTAAATTTTCATGAAAATGGAACTGCAGCCAAGAAACCAGAACGTTTGTGGTTTAAAACAAGTAAAACTGGTACCTGATTAGCTTTAATGTTTGAGGGAAGCCTTGATGTGAGCTCTGGGGTGTCAAGCTGTGTAACAGGCTTGGATGTCACTGTGCTGGAAGGGTGTTTCCTTGCATCTAGGGGGCTCTTCATGTGTCCACCTGTCTGCTGTTATTCAGTGATATTTTGGTTTAATCCTCTGGGAGAACTAAGCCTGGTGCAGTCCCACTCCTTCAGTGCACACACACTGACAACTTTTGAACACGTTGTCCAACCAAAGCTGACAAAGAAATCAGTGAGTGCTCATTTGTGAAAATAGGTGGGTAAGAAATGAAGGGACACCCACTTACTCTTAAAAGAGATTTGACTGTAAAACACTGAAATCCTTGTACTGGATCATGTATTTGTCCCAGTTACAAGAAGACTTTTGGAGTAAATCCGAAATAAAAATGCACACAGGGCCAGGTTTTCTGATTTCTGATAACAACGATGCATATAGATGTAATGATACAATGATGCAATGTGCACACAGAGACTTATTGGCTTTTCCTTTGCATCTATGCACATCTAAAAAAATGCAATCTCTTTATATTAAAGCAAACAAGACATGGTGATGTGTGCTAAGGGGAGTAAAATCTGCCCTGTAAGACAGTCACAAACTGAGACCTGTTTTACATGTTCTGAGTTAAAATAATGACAGAAGTCTCTTTAAATCAAACCATCTCACTCAAAATTAAAGATGCTGATCCAGTTCCTCCATGTGCTGTAAAATCTGACACACACACCCCTCCTATTTTAAATCATGACAAGTGTTTCATGAGCATGAATTCTTAGACTACTGGAGCATAAAATCTTCTGGTGGATTCCGTCACCAACATGTTCTCCTAAAATTATACTAATCCTGAAAAACTGATGCAATGAATTTACACTGCCAAGAAAAATCAAATGAAAAATTTTCACTGTATTCAGTGCAACTTCATTGACTTCTATGGATTTTCTGTTGATTTATGTGAGTATGAATGAAATTAGAAAGGGCCCAGTAGAATAAGTTGTAGTTTACACAAAAAGGATTTATTGCAAGGACTCATCAAAAGAATTTTTCAGCATAATTTATAAACTGTTTACTGACTGTAGATGACCTTCAAAATTGCTATTAAATATTCACTCTAAGGACTACTGTGTATATTTAACTAAAGCCTCAGTTTAGAAAGGTTGCCAGTACATTTCTATCTCATGTCTGTTTTTCTCCTGATTTCAATGTAAGACAAAATTAATAGCTAGAAAAAGCACGTCTTCTCCATTTGGAATTGACAACAAAAAGTCCAATATTTTTTGATGAATAGTCTTATTTTATGACTCTAAATGTCCTCCAGTATCAGTGAGCTGGATTAAGAATATTTCATTCTTCCCTGTTTCTATGATGTGTCCTCATATCTCTAAGAATTTGTCCTGGCTACCTTTATTGAAGTACATAAGGCACTGTTAGTTTGTGTACCACTTGTGTGGCTGAAGTCCTCACCTTCTTGCATGTGCTGGAGTAGAATATCTTCTCTGCAGTGTTATTAGCAAAAAAGTTTCCCTTAACCATGTTCCAGCCAGAATGTGACACTGCTGTGCTTTTGTAGGGTAGAAACACCCTTTGAAACAATGCTAGGTGGTGTTAAGCTAATCCTTTTCAATGATGTCTTTTACAGCCTAATCGAGATAAACCCCAGGAGGGAAAGAGAGGTTTGCAAGATGGATCTGTGCCTCGTGTGGTTTTTCAAATGGATTAAAAGTCCATTTTATTAACAGAGTGCAGTGTAGTATGAAATAAACCTGAAAGCATATGGGTTTGCCCTGCCAGAGAGCCATAGGTTGGAACTCTGCTGTGATTTTCCCAGTCCCAGCCTCCCTCTGCCAGGAAACTTCAGCAACATCTGAACCTCTCCTGTTGTGAGGCTGGTGGCAGTGAGGTGTTTGGGACATGAGTGGTGCCTGAGTCCAAACTGGTTATCCAAGGCTGGGAAGGTGAGGACAGCTTCACTGGAGGTGGCACAAGGGTTTGGGGGAGCCTGAGCCTTTGCAGGTGGCCAGTTCCTCTCTGCTGGGAAACAAGTGAGCTCTCTTGGATATTTGGTATTCTTCAGGTCCACCTCTGTGATCACTGTGAATAATCCTTGGGTGGACTGCACCCAAGGATTAGGTATTAGAGGAAGAGGGGAAACTATTACGGGAAACTTTTCATATGTTTTTTTTTTCCCAGAGAATATCTTTCTCTCCTGAAGAAAAAATCAGAGTTTGATCTCAAGAGCTGCAAATGCATCTGCAAGATAAGGATAAGTTCTTTTTGAACTACCAGGGTCCTGGGACATTTTCTGACACTCAGCCTTTCTCTTGAGCCTCTGGTCTTTATTCTGCAGCTGCCAGGACCATGAGGGGTAGGTTTTGCTTTCTATGAATTGAATTGCCAAAACATGGCTCCTACAAAAGCCAGCCAACACCATCTTCTGCTCAGACCAGGGGAGTGCTGACGTGAACACCCATTCCATCTCTTCAAAACATTCTTGCCCATGCTGCAAACAGCCAAAGATTTCCTCACATACACCACATAAAATAGCCCACATAGTTGCCTGGATTTCTGTTGTATTTCTTAATATTTCCTCCAAGAGCTTAAAAAACATTTTAAATTAAGTCAGTTGCAGCTGCTCTGTCAGGAATTCACTAAGCACTGCAGCCACTGAAGCAATTAAAAAAATGGCACAGAAGGTAATTAAAAGCCTTACTGGTTCTTGCTATTAGACTGACATTTTAAATGCCTCTAGATGTTTTATTGTGCCAATAACCTATTTCCCTAGTCTCGAAGAGAAATACAACTGACATCAGTAATTTAGTAAAGTATTCTACAGGTATCATAATGTTCCAACTAGAAATCTATATTAAATCACTGTGGTTTTCCGTTCTGCACAGTCCTCACCGCTCAGCTTAATGAAACAGTGGTTATTTGTTAATGAATATTAGAGCTTAGTCCCTCATTCTCATTCCCTGTAGTGAGCTGTGTAATTTTTGTATTACTTGTGCACAAAGAGACGCTTTCTGGTTATCATGAGCATTTGGGCTGCAGGGAGCTGTGCAGAGATTGTCCTTTTCCTGTGCAACAGCAGAGCAGAAATCCTGGTTTGCTGTTCAGGGCTGCACAAGTCACCTTTCCCTGCCCCAAGGAGCTTTCCTAATGAGAAGTGCTGAACACTTTGTGACTGGCTGCTGTCCACAGGCTCTGCAAGGACAGAGTGGGGCTTCTCAGTCCTTCTCTGCCCTCAAGTCCTGTGTTTGCAGACAGATTAATAGAAGGAGGTTCCTCCCAGAGACCTGTGTCAGTCCCCACGGCCAGAAAAGTCAGGCTGCTTTAGTATAATCCTTAATAGAACTCCACCCTTACTATAACCCCTTGTCTGTCCAGCAAGGGAAGCTGGTAGGATATTAAGCATTTTTCTAGCTATCAATTCAAGGTTCAAGAAGAGACTTTAAAAGGATGAAGGGAAACTATTTCATTACCAAATTTTCCCTGATACCCTCAAAATGTGAATGTGCAAATCCTTTCCATTGTGCCAATGAACTACCATTCTTCATCCCTGATAGGAAGTTACAGAAAAAACACATGGCAGAGAGGAAGGTAACTGGAGGTTGCTTAATTTTTTTGCCTTTATTTATTTTGATCTCACATGAACATAAAATCCAACCAGAATTCAAATATATCACACTTATCTGTAAAGCATAGAGAAGTTAGACTATAGCAAACAGCATTGTGTTTTAGGTGTTTTTGTGTCTCAGGGTTTGACAGAAATTATTCTGATATGTAAGCACAAGGAGCAGAATTAATGCTGAGCTTTCGGCTTTTATTCCATTTTTTCTCTCCTGGGTCACCCTAATGCTGTGTAAACAGGGGTGCTTTGGAGGGGATTTCAGCAATAAACAAACCCACACATATCTCTGTGACTCAGGAGAAAGCCCACACAGGCCTGCTCACAGTGACCTCTGTGGAGCCTTCTGACTGAACCCTGTTGATCCACGCTGCACATCCCTGCAGTGTGCATCAACAGGAATGTAAAATGGCAAAACTCTCTTGGCACTAATCTCCAAAGCCACGTCTAATTCTTGTTTTTAATGAGGCATTGAATTATTCCGTGCAGTGAGATGCCTGTCAGTTTGCAACACAGCTCCGTGCGTGCTGTTGTGCCACCAGAGATAAACAATCAGTAGGACTGATCAGAGAGGCAATCACTTAGATAAATCTGAGGAGGGGAAAAAAAATGCACATGCACTGCTCAGGATGAAACAGATATTTTGATAAAGTTGCATATTGAAAATATCTACTGTGTGAATACAGTGACTGGCAGTAACTAATTAATAGTAAGTTGGCTTTTGCATAAATTGTGTATTTCCTAGATTTGCAGTGGGAGGAAGGTCTAAGAACCAGAACATGAAGATCCATGGTCAGTTCTTCGTTTTGCCACAGGTTGAGACCTGGTGTCCATGCAGTAAGAAGGCTTCAAAGACACACCACAAACCACAACCCAGCTGCAGTCTCACTGTCCCTGCTGCCAAGCCATGCTGCCTGTATTTGCCATCACAACCATGAGCACCACAACCAAACAGAGAGTAGAGGTTTGCTCCTGCCCCCAGGAAATGGTTCAAGCATTGCTGATGAAGTATGGATTGCTGTGTAGAAATCTTTGCCATAATCTCATACCAGTAGTGATTCAAGCACTTTGGTCACACAGATCTGCTCTGTTGTTCATTAAGTCAGTGGGTTTCTATCGGGTTTGAAGGGCAGCAAATAAACAAATCAGACAGTTTATCACCTATTTTTGCTGTTTAACTGTTGCTATTTAAAGCCACATGATGGATATATTGATTCCTGCATCTACCTAGATCCCAGCCAGCCCATCACTTCCCTTGGGTTTATGTTCAAAGCAGTTCTCAGCTGTTTTACAAAATCTCCTTTTTTAATAAATCGTCTGTCACAAAAAAATTCCATTAAATATCAGAATTTTATTTTTAAAAACCCAGTCCTTGTCTTCTGCTTGTGCTAGAGTGCATTGGGTGCCTTTTAACAAGACAGAGAAGGTTTATTTCTGGCAAAATCCTGCTAAGCTGGACTCCTGCGCTGTCATCTTTGTGTACAGAAAAGATCACTCTGCGAAATTCTGATTCTGTTTGAGCTCCATGCCGTGCCAGAGCAGCACATCTGAAGTCACTGCCCAGCTCCTTGTGATGGCTCTTGGTGCCAGAAGCCATCCCCCCTCAGCCTCCTGGCTGAGCTGCTCGTGGGACTCCTCCAAATGAATCATTTAGCATGGGCAGCCTCAGTAGTGACAGGTTCTCATCAAGCCAGGGGCAGCACAGTGGGATCCAGCAGGGAACACATGTCCACAGCCCAGGGGAATGCAGCTTTACAGGCAGCAAACACCTCTGGAGCTGCAAAGAAAGGTTTCTCCATCTAACATGAAAGCTTAGTGTAAAGTCTGAGGCTCTAAAGCATAAGAACATTTTAATTAGGAAACATCTAGATGGTTAAGCTTAACTGAGCAGAAACCTGAGAGTGTTTGGGTGGGAAGTGTTTAGGTGGAATTGTGAAGTGGTGAGGTAGCTCACTGGCATGCAGTGTAATTTGTGATTAAGGTTATCTGCAGTATCTAACCTTTCAGTAAATGCCAGCTGCATAATGGCTGTCAGTTTTCTCTCTCAGATATTACATTGCAGAAGGTTCTATCTGACCATAAGAATCTATTTAATAAGCCTCTAATGGGAAATGACCAGCATCTGAGTATTACAGATTAAAAGTGACAATGCTAATTGACTGCAGAGGTATCTACATGAAGAGGGACCAGAAAAATCATTTAAGTCTAAATGAAATTGGACTGATTTGATATTTGAAAAAGCACTGCATTCCTCTTGTGTTTGGCAGTGTGGATTAATTGCTCCCTGTGTCAGGTTCCTATGTAGCAATAGGTTGAGATTGGTGGGGAGTGAAGAACAGGAACTTGGGGGATTTAGAAATACATTCGTTTACTAAAATTAAATGAAAGGTCTGTATTGTATGTAATTTTTACAGTAAGGAATGGAATTATATTTTGTATCTGCAGTTCCTGACTGCTGGTGAAACAAATCAGGGGCACAACCACATTTCTGTTCTGAGGATGTAAATTTAATTGCCTTTTTTCTTAATAAAGCATTTTGCAAATAGATATGACAGGGAAATAGAAAATCACGGTTTTATTTTATGAGGAGAAATTGATAGGAATCATAACAATAGGAAAATCATTGTATGTGGCATACCCTTATCTCAAAAATTACTTAAAATCATTAGATAGCAGCTAAATGCATGTGCTTAATTTCTGTATAGTTTGCTGTGCACAAATCTACTTTCAATCAGAGGCTGCAGTACAAATTCGTTTCTCTGTTTTTACAGGTCTAAAAAGGGAACACATAACATTGATTCTAAATAACATGTTATGTTCATAGAAAAAGCAGCATTTTCATGTGTAGGTACATAAAGAGTTTTTGGGAAATAGATATCAGACACCCTTTAAAAGTCCAAAGATAGTGAGAAAAATTCCCTTCTAGCGTGACTCTATGTGCTTCAGTAAATAAGCTAGCTTCAGTAAATAAGGTCTCTTTATCTTTGTAGAGATAAAGAAAAGTATTAGGGGTTCAATACATTCTGTCAGTGCCTCTCCCCAGAAATTAATCAAGTTAAATGTTTTGTGATATAAAGCAGCATATTAGACTCCTTGACAGATTTGATTTGATTTGATTTGATTATTTTATTTTATTTTACTCTGTTCTATTCTGTTTTATTTTGAGTGGCTTGGTTCTCTGCTTATTTTTAAAACCTACAAGAATACAGGGAAAACTGCTTATGAATTCCATGTAGAATTCAGGGAGTTAATAGAGAAAACAGTTAAGTATGTGCTTAAATTCAGTGTGTGAGCAATTCTGTTGGAGGAACATGTGGCATGGTTCAAACTTAATGGATCCATAAGTCTTTGCGAAATCATCTGCTTAGCATCTCTGGTGGAAGATAAAGAAGGAGAGAAGCATGGTAATTTTACAGGAATATGCACTGAAATATGCTCTGCTTTTCACTGACCCTGCTGTATCCCTGCTTATACCTGGGAATGTATGCAATGTGCTCTGTGGGACATTTTGCCAGTGCTAGGAAGGAAGGAAAGATGGGAAACAAGCAAACAAAAATAATTCTAAATTCTTTGAAATATGGTAATTGGGTTAGTGTGCAATTTTCAGATTAAAGTCCAGGTAATTTATTTTTAAGGGGTTTATTTTTATGTTCTGCTTATGTCATGCATAGGATTAAGGCAAAAATGAAGGCTATTCCTAAAGGTCAGAATACAGGGCATGTTTACTTTTATGCAAGAATTGATAAACCTTTCCTATAGCTGCTGCAATGTAAAATAATCATCCACAGCTACTTACACAGCATGGAGTTGGGAAGCATAGCAAAATAATCAGCATGAAAGTGAACCATAGAATGTGCTGAACATAAATATATGGCCTAATTCTCCCTTTGTGTCACTTTTAGGCCAATATAGCTGTTTCAATATAAATAAAAACACAGCAGTAATTTCAGTGATTTCAGTGCAGCTGGTCCTTAGACAAGTGAAAATGTTTAGGCTTTCATTCTGCAATCCTTAGTTTGAAATGAAACATACAGTGCTTTTCTTGGCTTTGATTTGTTACAGTTAAAAATTAATCAGGATGGTGCTAAAGAAAAAACAAAGTGTGTGAATATTTATATAAATACTGTAACTTTGGTTAAATTTGATCATAATAGCCTTTGAGGTATTTCTGTTCCACAAACTCAGAGCTTCTTGAAGCTGGTCTGCATAATTCATTTGAATACAGATATCATATAGCTGCATGTTTATATTTGTGATTCAACGCCCATATTTGAAGCCATATCTCTGCATTCAGCTCACTGGTAACTTGGCTGAGCCCAGCTTAAATATCAAACCTCAGTGTCAGGCTCCTCAGGAGGAATCTGTGAACTGCCCCTTGCGCACTCTCGATTGGGCAAGGAACATCTCTGGAACCTGGCTGAGCTAACAAGTAACAGAACTGGTTCATACGTGCTCTGCAAAGGTCAGAACTGCCCATGTTTTATTACAGAGTGATGCACTCATTCTCTGGTGGATAACTTGGTGGATAAAGTAGTTTGGGTTTCCCTCTCCAAGTGCTCTGTTGCAATCACACAGTTTCTTTACCCTGTCCTTGAATCCTGGCTTGCCCGGGGATGAAACTATAAACTGTGTTTCATGCGACATTCTGTGGTGAGCAGCAGCACGCAGAGGTGCTGCAGAACAAAATCTGGGGCCCTCAGCTCTATGCTCTGGTTAACTTTAGGACCCTGGCACCAGTTTAGATCAAAACAAGGTGTGCAAGCTCACCTGCTCTGTGCTGGACAAGGTGCTGCACATCTGGAATCAGCTGGGCAAATCTGCTCCCCTCCATGCCAGTCACACCCAGGTAATCCCCAGGCTAAACTCTGGAAGTTTCTCTCTCCCAGTTTAAAGCAGAGATAAGTGGTTCTTTCATGTCTTGTAAAGCTTTTGTGTTAGCACAAGATACCACTGTAGAAACAAGAATAGACCAGCTCGAGAGGGAGATCCATATGGAAGTGCAAGGCATGGTTCCTCAAAGTTGTATTTATTAAGCATTGTAGAGACTTTTAAAAAATGGCAGAGAAAAATCTTGAAATATTTTGCTTTCAAGAGTTTTAGTAATTTTTTTAAGTAATCTCTGAAACTCAATTTAGATCAGAGATGATATTTTATATTTGTCGCTCTCCACGTAGTGAAGGGGCAAGGAGAGGATGAATGCAAAGGTAAGAGAGGCTGCATTTTCTGGAGATCACCACTATGGAGAGGAAATTATGTCTACACATATTGCACAATTGGGTCCAGCAGACAGCATACAGATAAATACTTTTTAATACTAAAAAACACAATGAAAAATAGCTCTTGTGGGTTTTCTCCTGCTTTATTTTACTCCGTTTCAACAGGAAAAATGTACATATCCATTAAAAATACTGTCTACTTTTTATTTTTTGAACATCAATATTGTGCCAGAATCATTTTTAACCTAACTGTAGAATCCATCACTGTTGATAGATATAAGAATGGCTTCAATTTTTTTTTTCTTTCCAACAACTTACCATTTTGACATGTAAAGAAGAGTCATTTTATAAAATTCTAAACTTTTACAAAGGTAAGAAATGGCAAAATAATAACAACATTTGTCTTCTGTCAAGAAATATTGACATGGTATTACTACAGCAAAATTGGTTTGTGTTGTGAAGTGTGTCTCATAGATAAATCAGATCTGAGACTTTTTTAAGCTAACTAAATTGTGCTTTGGTGCTGATATATATAAGAATATCAAGAAGCATGATAGTGACTTTTTTTACAAAAGTGGGCTAAGAGCAGTTCAGTTTAAAAAAAAATAAGCACAAAACAAAACATTTCCTGCTCTTCATCTGCCTTCACTTTTTTTGCACTCGGCTCTAGCAGGATCTGATGTGTCAGTAAGGGGGCAGTGCATGCCTCAGCCTCAGACAGGAACAAGCAAAGCTAACTCACCCACAGATTGATGGAAAGATGCCTTTTCCCTGTCAGATTAAATAGATATCTTTCCAGCATTGTGGTGCAACAACTTTTATATTTCCACAAGATTTGAATACGTGCGAGACACTGTAAAACCTTTACAGGCTCAGGGTGTTCAGCAGGCTGAGCTGAAAACCTCTGTGCTCTTTGTACAGCTCAGTGAAGGCCTGGCAGAAGATTTGGGGAGTGCTGCTCCTCGTGGCTGTGCTTTGCTGGGAGTTGTTGAGCTGACATCTGGCAGAGCATCTTCTTGCTTCAGGGCATCCCCCACGCGTCAGAGGAGGTGCTGGGCCACTCTGCCAAATGTGTGGCTAAAACTGGTTTCTTCATGCCTTGCTCTGCAGAACACCAATGGCTTTCCCCATGAACTTGAGAGGAACAGCAGCAAACAATTAGCAGTTCTTCAGTCCTAGAAAATACCCATCTGCTCTTGGCACAACTGTTTGTCAACATATAAATAGCTACACTGCTAGCAAATGGAGCAATTTTCTGTATCTGGCTCATGCTTCCCTTCCTCCCTGTCCAAGTGGCATTTGCAGTTCAGCAAAAGAATTAATATTTTCACAAAACCATCAGTTCTTATGGCATTATTTTAAAAGGAATAATTTCAGAAAATATATGGAAACATGGAGATTCCTTGAAATTTTTGTCTTCTTTTTTTGGTACTGGAGTACCCTTTCATACTCTGAGAGGGGTAAAGAACATATCTGATGGGCTGTGTTTGATTTTGCTTTGTATAATTAGTTACCTGCTGGAGTTTCTCACAGCTTTTCCATTTGGTCCTATAAGGGCTAATCCTAAACTAAGAAAGAAATGAGTCATTCTGTGGCCAGTGGAACTCATGAAGCTTTGCTTCCAGCAGCTCCCTCCCATGTGGTTTCTCTAGTGTCTAATAGCTTGGTTGAGTTCACGCTGCAGGTTCTCCCACAGTAAGATACCCAGATTAGTTCCCTTTCATTTGACTTCCAATTTTCACAGAGTAAGTAGAAATTTACTTCAGAATTAACATAATGTGGAAATATAGCTCATTTCTTAAAAAAAAAAAAAATCGAAACACTGGTGCTTTAGAGCAGCCACAAAACCACATTTTACTCTTTCCCAATTAGCCAATGATCATAAATGCTGTCAGCTGTGTAATGGACACAGTGGTGGTGTTTACATAACTGGAGCTGCCCTTGATCCCACGCCTGGGCTTTCTGAAACACTGCAGTATTTTTGAGTATTTAGAAGAGGCAAATAACTCATAATTTCCTCAAATATCAACAGATGTTGTGTGGGAAAAATACTGTTTTCTCTAGAATCCTTGCTCTTTGGGTTGGATGTTTTCAGTGTGTGCTGTGGAGGATGCTTGGAATTCCAAGTCAAGGTATGGAAGCTGTCATACCTGTGAAAGATAAGGCAGGCATCCAGCCTAGATCACTCTGGGGGAAACTTTGGGGTGGCCCAAGTTCTGCCAGGGAAGGCAGGGCTGGCTGAGACATTTCCATCTGGGATCCTCCTTTCCTTACAGGATTCTGTTCAATAGACTGACCATGCAAGTGAAAGCTGCTCTGTCTGTTGAGCACTAGATCCATGATCCCTGAGGCTCATAATCTGAACAATATAAAACACAGTAAGAGACTGGCAGGTGTGGTTTAGTGAGCTCAGTGCTTCCTACATGTTTGGGCTCTTGAAGAACTTAACCTGTGGGGTTTGATCCGCTGAAGCAGAATTGTGACTCTGGTTTTGGTTTAAATCCATCTGAACTTCCTGGCTTCCTGTTTTCCTGTGCTCAAAGTGTGTTTGGGAGAACAGGCAGAGTGGGTGGCTTTGTTTTGACTTGGTTTTTAACACACTTATTAAAAATGTCCCTGGAAGTGTCCAAGGTTAGGCTGGATGGGGCCCTGAACAACGTGGTCTAGTGGGAGGTTCCCTGCCCATGACAGGGGGGTTGGAATGTGTTGATTTATGGTCCCTCCCAACCCAAAGCATCCTGGGATTCTGTGATACCTGTACTGTTCATTTATTGATGGGAAACTCTTGTAGAAATAAAAGTGATGAGCCTCCAGGGGGTTCTCAGACTCCAATCCAGGCTGAACTGGAATTCTCTCTTGAACAGTCAGATGTTCCTGCATAAATGTTGACATATCCCAGCTGGCCAAACTCCAATTTTACACCACTTTCATTCACTTTCAAACCCACTGGCTTCTGTGGTTTCTCTATTATAAATTGGCATTGCTTAGACATTCCGGTCCTAAGAATTAAATGTTCTTGTAAAGCAGTTTGGGAACTGAATGTTTCTTCCTCATGTGATAGTGTCAGAGATGCTGAGGATTTTAGGAAAATGCCAGTACTGGATGTGCTTCATCTTGGTATCCTGAGAGTCAAAATTGCACCAGACCCAAGGAGCACAGGACTGATGCATTGACACTATCTTAACAAAGGAAGCTGTACAAAAATAGAAATAAAACCAAACAAACAGAAGAAGAAGAAGCATTTATTGCCTGATAATGACATTCTGCATTAGTCACTAAGAGCTTAGTGCCTCGAAATACCATGCCCAGGCTTTGCTTCTAGAAGTTGAGGCACAGCAAATATATAAATAGCACAGCAAATCGTGCTGGCCTGGTGGGTACTCAGAGCTGTTGTAAGATTTCTCAGGCGTTGTCATTAGTTTCTTTTCAGGAGCTTATAAGTAGCATGAATTAAATAGATTTTGTAGCCGTTACCACTTTTTAATTTTCTTTATGACAACTCCCTTTAATTTCTCATTCAAACCAGCAGAGCACAGTGCAGTTATTGTGCATATGCTGTGAATAAGCTACAAACACACACACACAATTCTTCTGTACAGACCAGAGTGGAGGCAGAACACTACAGACAACATCATTAGCAAACAATGCCAAACAAAAATTACAATATTTTTAAAGCTAAATAGTGTGGGTTTAAGGGATTTTTAATTTACTACGTTTTATTTACTTTTGGTGGACTTTCCTCAGGGAGATTTTGGATTTCCAGAAAACAAATGGCAATACTGTGTGCATTCTAAAACAAAAATCTCTTGTGCTCTGCTGAGAGAATAGACCTAGTTCAGTGTGTGTACACTTCCAGAATAAACAAAAACCCCAAGGAGTTTTGTTAATAGACTAGGTATAAGTCTGGGCTTGTGAAAACTTCAGCAGTTGTGGAATGCTCAGAACCAGCTCCAGATTCAAACCAGCTACAGCCCAGGAGCTCTGTCCAGCCCCAGCACAGCCCCTGTCTGCTGGGGCCTGTGTGACAATGTGGTGGCTCTTGTGCCAGGAGCTTGCAGTTCCAGTATCTGGACACAGTGATGACATGGATCCTTTCCTGCTAAAACCCTGCACGAGTAATTCAGCCATTGTTAACCTAAATATGCCATCTCATGTTTCATTCAGGCTTACTCCAGCACGGATGTCTCTAGCTGATTGCAGCTGAAATGAAGATAAATCAGACTTATTATATTTTAGGGTTGTGAATATTTTTATTTTTGGGTTTTCAGCTGGCCTGATTCTAAAGTGGTAGCCATTTGCACCGGAGTAAATTGGGAACAATCACCTTGCTCATCATTTACCGTGCAGTTAAACCAGGCTCTCATTCACTGGAGCAAAAGGAGCCTGAGCTCTGAGCAATCAGCACAGCACAGTGAAGTATTCAGCAGAACAGGGACTGAAACATGAGTCCATCATTCCCCCAAGAGCCCCAACAGGAGCGTGCAGAAAGCGGCTGCTGTCACTTCTTGCTTTCTCTCTCTCTTCTCCTGTTTATATAAAACCTGAACAGGGGTGAGAGTTTCACTTCACCCAGGAGGCAAACTTGGTGTCAAGTCACCATGAAATGGGAGATCTGTGGTTTAATCCCACTGGAGAGATCAGGCCTTGAACCAGACACCTGTGACACAAACGAGTTAAGCTGCTGGAAAGGCTTTCCTTCACAAAGCAGGCAGGCTGTAACTATTCAGCTTGCAAAATGTGTGATGGGGATATGACAAAAATCTGTAAAATCACTAATGGCAGTGAGAGGGTGAGCAGGGATTTTCCAGTCCCCCTTCCAAAACAAGAGCAGATTTAAAACAAACAAAAGGAGATTTATTTTTTTTCCCCCATCAAACCTGTGATTTGAATTTGGAGCTCCTTCCTAGAAGAGGCTGTGGATGTTGAAGGTTTGAGAGTTTGGGGAAGACCTGACAACTGCATGGAAGGGAAATCTGTTAAGGAGTAGGGAATGTGGAGAGCTTGTCCTTTGTACAGAAAGTGAAGAATTGCGGGCTAGTGGAAGCTGCAGTCATGTTCAGGGGAGGGGATGGGTGCTTCTACCTGTGCAGGGAGCTGCACAGACAGAGCTGCTCTGCTCCTGCCAGTGCCAGGGCTGCTGCCAGAGGCAGAGCAGGGACCTGGAGCACCCTTGGCCTCACGCTGCAGCTGGCTTTGCACGGATAAGGGACTTGGGATGCTGAGACAGAAAATCCTCCAGGTTACACACAGAGAGCTGCCATGTGCCAGGCGAATGTGAAGTCTGATGTGCTTCTCTGCTGCTCGCAAGCAACACTTCCCATATTTGTACATCCCCCACAACCTGCAGAAGGGTTTACAGGCCTGGAATACCCTCACGTATAGGCAACAAGTTTGGACCCAAGTCCTTTACAGATCCATCCCTAGAAAACACTTCAAAGTCACCCAAAACCACCAGGATAAAAGATGATGGCTGAAACCTGTCTTATCCCCTGGAACCATCCTACTCTGAGAATTATTGACTTAATGTTTCAATTTTTAGAAATATTCAGATGCATTTAGAAAGAATAGGTTTACCTTTGGTAATATTTGCTTTTTATTTATGAAGTTCCTAGCATAAATAAATCCTGAAAAACACAAGACTTTAAACATATTTTTGTCAGATCATGGTAAGATCAACCTTGATGTGGTTTGCCAAGCTTTGAATTATAATGTATGTCATCAGTAACCTAAGTTGTTATAATTTACTTCTGACATTAAGATCTTGCTTTTGGGCATATAGTTGCAAATGTATCCTATTCACTTCCTTACTTTCTAAATGCCCTTCATGTTTCAGTAAGACAATCCAATCAAAACTAAAGACCAAATGCACTGTAAAACAAATCAAGCATACAAACAATTCTTAAGCCTTCCTTTTACACATTCGCTGGCTTGCCCAAGGCTCCAAAACTTCATAAGCTGTGTAATCATGAAGTACACGAAAGTTTTCAAAGGGAACATTTATACCATTTGTTTTTTATGTTGCTCAGGTTGGAATTTGTACCAAGAGAATCACAGCAATAAGAACTTATCATAAATCTAACTATCCTGGTCTAAGACTCACCACTACTGAACATTCTCACTCAAAATGCTTTGGTCTTTTCCAATTTTCTTAAGTTACAATTCAAAATGCTAAGTTTTATGATGACAGCACTTTGGGGGTGACTATTTGTGCCAAGAGATGTTCAACCCCTGATGAAATAAAAGTCCCCCATGAGGAGAGATGCTTTAGTTTAATGATGGTCATAAGGCCAATTTTCAAAGCTATAAACGTCACTGATTCTGTCTTTAGCCTTAGGCTGAATCCCTTATTCTGCACGTGCTTTCCATCAAAACCATTTCATGTTTTGCTCATAAGGGCAGAATACGTGTGTTTTTTAGTTTTCCCTCTCTTTAGAACAAAGCATAAAAGTTTTTTAGCGAGGACCCATAAAAAGCACTTGTAAAGCTATGGCAGGAGTTTGGTCTTGATTAAAATTCCATATTAACCTGTGCTCCAGAGGCACTGGGGCCACAGCCCCCTTGGAGCACCGTGGCAGCACGAAGGCACAGTCATTCCCTGGTTTGGCAGTGGCTGCCCGGGGTTGTGGAGTATCCAAATTATCCCATCCCTTTCATCTGGCAGCTGGAACAACCACTGGGGATATTTGCAATCCCACCCTTAATGACCTTAGCATGGCAAGGAGCAGCAGCTCAGAGATTTCCAGGACAGGGTCTGTGTTCAGGCAGTCTGTGGACATCTGCTTGCGAAACCCTTTTAAACCTCTGGTAGAAATCATTCTCGTAAGAAAAGAGAAACACCAAAAGGAAGGGTCATGTACTGACAAACAGTTACCAGCGGGTGGGGCTGAGGGAAGCACAGGAACCCAACCCAACTTCCCCGGGCTGGGGTTTCAGCTGATAAAGAGGAGGATTAGATTTTCCTGGTGAGATAACCATCTCCCTGCCCTCCTCAGCTGCAATAATTAAATGAGTTTCAGTAAGTGTGACATAAGATCAGATCCCAAGAGCTGCTGCCAAAGAGCACTTATAAGGCACGAATTAAATAAAGGTTGAAGTACTTTTAACCAATCAGCCGGTTTCTTGCAGAGAACCAGGAGCTTCTTCATTTAGGAGCCTGACATTTTGTTCAAGTTCTGCTGAGCAGAACAGATCACACCAGTTAACATGGTAATGAAGAAGTGATGGTGGTATTTGCACTTGACTCAAACGTCAGCATAAATTCTGTTCCTCGTCCAGACCAGTACAACTTCCCTGAAATAAAGCATATTTCAGCCTCATTAACCAATTTAAGATCTCAAATGAAATGAGATCAATTTAGCTCAAATCCATCATAACCAGGCTGGCTTAAAGAATTAGTTTCTCTGGGTCCATAAGGATACTCACAGTAACTGTTTCTGCAAGGTCATCTATTCTGTGCTTTTTAGGGCGTCCAGTTACACACAAAACTTTAATTGCAAATACTCAGATATAGAAATTTCTGCTTCCTTTACTGTTACTGCCCCCATGAAAACTTGTTCTCTTCCTTAGAGCATTAGAGTTCAGGTAATAAATGAATTTTATCATGTTATCATTTAACCACCAACACAGAATTAGAACAATAAACAGTTTTAGAAATAATCACTGCATTTTCAAATAGCCTTAATCTCAGACTATAAATCCCAGTTCTGTTCATCCTGCACAGTTAAAACTACGCTTAAATATTTTAACTTTTCAATGAGGTGGCCACCCAAAATGGACAAAATTTTGTAATTAAAACCTTGAAAGGAGGTTACGTTTGCTAAGTTACTGTTTGTGAGAAATGTGATGTGGTTTTCAAAGTTCAGCCTGTTTGGATTAGTCAAAAGGTGTAGTTTCTTCATAAATTAATTCATTTTCTCTCACCACTAGTACAGTCAAATGCTCAATTCAAAATAACCTGTCTCTAAAGGGTCACCTTTATGTGACACCCCTGTATTGATGTCATCAAAATTAATAGGAAAAATTGCCTTAAGCTTAATTGGTATTTTAATGCCTACATTTTAAAATTACTTGAACAATTTTTTAATTAAACTGGAGCATTAAAAATGAAGCTGCTCTTTATTTTTTGCTGTTTTCTCAGCTTTAAAATATTGCAAAGATAATTGCAATCCACATGGAAGAGTGTTTTTTGTAAAATAAAAATTAAAAATCTTGTACATGATACTAGGTGTTAATTATAAGAAGGAAACAACTGGGGAAAAATAATGTGATGGGAAGTCCAAAGGCCAGCCATGATTTCACCTGAATGATTGAGCATACCAATTGTTTCCCAGATGTTTAGATTGTAATCTCATGGTGGATTTGTATTGCTTTCACTGACTATATCTTTAATATCTACATGGACAGATACTGTTCTGGTTGTTAAAACATTTTAGGAAACTTGCATCCTCCATCACCCTTGTCACAAGTTAAAGGTCCAGAGACCTTAAGCTGATGGTTCAAACTCATCTTGCCAAAGCAACAGAGTGAAAAAATATGTCTGGCTTTTTACTGCTCATTTTAAAGAAAATAAAGTCAATGATGAGATTTTTTAACATCAATAAAGTCATCCTTTCCCTCAGCTTGCAATGTTTGTGGACCTCTATTTAACAGATAGCTTCTGACATCTTTCTAATCTATGGATCATTTATTGTGTAGATGTATTTTAGCATCTACCCTGTTCTTGTATCCTCATTCAGCAGCCTGAAATTAGATAAAGCACAGAGTTGTGTTCACCAGGCAGTTTCACAGTTAGGGATGGAAGTGTGTCATTGAGCCTAAATTAATGTACCAATTCATTAAGCACTTTCAAGCTGTATGCCCATATTTGTTAGTGACAAAATGCTCAGTGATCACAGTAAAATGCATTTTGGGCTCGAATATAACCAACCTCAATCACCTCAGCTCCCAGGTCACTCAAACCTAACCCATGCCAAGCTGTAGTCACTGGAAATTAGATAACTTTCCACTGGTTGTTTTAATTTGATTTCATTTTCTTCCAGGTGCACCAGTGCCAGTTCAAAGTGACTCCACCTTGGCCTGTGGCTTTTTCAGCTTTATATCAGCAAAAGCAAGGCCAGAGTCAGACCCTCCAGTGTGTTGAATCCCTTTTGGCATCGTGCAGCTCTTCACACAAAGAGCCAGTGGCTCACAGCACAGTGCCAAGACTGCAGGAGGTTTGCCCTTTTTTTAGTTCTGACTACTTTTAAACTTGGTATTTGCTTAAAGAAAAATACACTGCTAGTGCCAATTAGATAACTGATCATTCTTTCATTCTTCTTCTGTCAGAAATTTCTTTTTCTTTTACTTCCAAGGGCCCAGCTTCTAAAGCACAATAGCATACACTGAATTAAGTGGGTTGCTTGTGAGAATGAGCTCTAAAATTATAAATATCCTCTGAATTTGTAAGCAAGTAAGATTCTTCAGAGAAATTTGCACTCCTCTATTTTTAAAAATCACCTGTCTGGTGATGTAGCACATGCCACACCAGTCTCTGCAGGGAAAATCCACTGAGGCAGATTGTCCCAAACTTCACACCCTGGAGCCAGGCCACTGTCCCTTCCTTGGACAGGGGACATGAGCCAGAGCCACTTGCTCCTCTTATATTTTCAGAAATGGGAGAAATTCTGCTGCCTTCATTACCGTGGTAGACACAGCAATGGTTGTTTTGCAGGTCCTTGCTACTGTTTGTTTTTCCCCCCTGTTCTTTACCCAACAAAATAACCTGGGCAGCTGGAGCACAGAGGAAGGGCCTTTCTTTTCCTCCCAATTAATTACACAGCAAGTCCATGCTCTCTGATGTTGTTGCTGTGAACACTGATAAAACTTGAAGAGCTTTGAAGAGTGTAACTTGCTGCAACTACTTTTTCTGGCTGTTCAAGTGTGAATACCCTATGGAGTCAGCAATTACCTTAAACCTTTATTGTGAGTCAATGCAAAATAAAGGGAATATTTTTCCATTATTATTTTTTATAAAACCCTGCCACAAGTTCCCACTCCACATGCAAATTAACCCATGCTTGCTGGGTTTTATAGCATTCCTGGAAGTGTTGCTGCACTTGTTTTAACCATTATTTAAGATGCTGGTGGGGTTCCATGATAAGGTTAGGATTTGGGAGGGAAGGGCATATCCACCAGAGATGCTCCTGCCCAAGCAGTGCTTCGTGATACTGGCAGAATTTACCTTTTTTGCACTATATTACTTCTTTTGGCATTTGCAATACTATGGCTCTTGAGCATGCTTGAAAAAAAAGGCTCTGCACTTAAAAATGCCACAGGAGCGAAGATTAAGAAAGCAAGTGCAGACACCCAGCTGTTGAAAGCACAAGCAGTATGAAATTGGGGGTGGGGGACAAAATTAGCATCCTCCTCACGTGCTCACCGCCTGCTCTAATCACAATGCAGGCATTATCAGCCAGCATTGAATCTTTGTATTATTTCCAAGTTTCCCCTATTGTCAGTCATTGTGACAAAGTGCAGGACAATCTGACACAATGATGAATCACTCCAGACATTGAGTTTTCACATGGCTGTCAGATGATCTCAGTAGGCTGTGTCACCTGAAAATGCCACAAGACTAAACCCATGCTGTACTTCAGAACAAAAACGGAGTTTGGTATAAACTCCACTAATTCAGGGCACAAACATGGGAGCCTGGAGGGCTGGCTCAGCTTTCTCTCATGCAGGAAAACTCAGCATTTTCATCCAGAGTGAATGAAACCAGAATCAGGGCTCAAGATATGTTAACAGCTCTTGCATGCAAACCAGGAAGACACGTTGATTGGGGCTTTAAATTAAAATTCCTTCATGGATGGATGTGTATTGTGGTTCTTTAAAATACCTCAATGTATGTATGTTCAATACAGAATGTCTGTCAAAGGAGAGGGCATTTATCCTAATTTCAGGTGGATATATAAAAATGAGTCCCTTGCAGTTCCTTTTTCCTGCATGGCAAAGTTATCTAGCAGGCTTTTTATTTTCTCTGTGGACCAGGTAAGATGCAGCTGCACTGATAACTGATTGATATATAGTCAAATGCAAATATGCTTGTTTAAGCACATGCCTTGCCTTCGTGTATATTTGCTTGTCGGTGCTATTGTGAGCCTAGCCCAGAAGAACATTCCTTTTTCCCACATTATTATTCACAAAGGCAGCTTTCTGAGTTATTTCTGCTCCTGTACAATATTCATGATAGCAATTTGATACCTTAGCAGTTTCAAGGTTATCAAGTGATTGAAAATCCTGCTGCTTATTTCAAGGTGTGACATATAAACTGTACTGCCATCCATTCTAGTAATATAATAGTTTTTCTTAATGCCTTTCATAAACTCCTGATTTAAAGTGTAAGCTGACTTCAGAAAGGGCTTATCAGCCCCAGACTTTGCCGGTGCTGCTGGGCTGCTGAATTTGGCCCTTGGAGTTTGTATCTCTGCATGTAGCACTTAAGCAGGCAATATTTAACCTCTGGCAGAGATATTGATACATCAGCTCCCAGTGAGGACGCCGAAGCACAGCCATAATGAGGAACAAAGAAGTGGTTATTGTTATTTATCTGGCGTGGCAGAGGGCTGGCACTCCGTGGGTGTGAATCTTGCGGGCAGGAATTGCAGATTTAGATCACAGGGATTCACTTGGTACCCAAGAGCAGCCACAGCCCCGTGCTACAGCAGCACAGGTTAATGATGAACAAATCAGTGCTGCTGGACGTGTAATGAGGACACTAAAGAAAAGCCCATCATTTCTCAACCTGTTTTGGAGGCTCCTAGCCACCCACTGAATTTTGGCTGCAGATGTAGTTTGGGTGGTTTCTGATTGGTGGATTGTGCTGCTTGATGGAGCTTACATGGTGGCATCTGCTTAAGTAACAGATGTCTGTGCCACTAAGGTGCTATGTTCTCACTTTTTATACAGAAAGAAATTGCTTCTCAAAGAGTTTTTATTGTCTTTATGCAAATTAAAATACAAAATTCCTCTCCTTAAAGGATCTTCATTATAACAAGAACCTTAAATAATCATAAATACATATGCAGCCTCATAAAATCTTTTGCTCTTTGGATATCAAGGTAGTTCCTTCTGTGCTGCCAATTGTGCATGAAATTAATTCTTATTTCAACTACCAGTATGAAGATGCTAGCTTTTATTCAGTGAAGCCCCACTGGATTTCTAAACAAATAGTGCAGAATAGTTGTTTGTGCCAAAATATTTCAAGGAGGAAATTTTGCATTCTGTATCTTATGTGGTGCTGAGGAGTAAGACAGAGCTCTGTACTTATTCCCTAGGAGGCTGGTGATAGAAATATAGAAGTTTTTTATCTTTCCTTTGTCAATTCCCTTTGGTAGGCAAACGTGTGATGTCTTTACGGATTCTTTTATTTTTTAACCAGAGATTGAAATCTGTGAAGGACTCATGCCTAGAAAAATTTCCACATATTCCAGCCTTCTGTGAGCTGAGTGTTAAAGTCCTTACATTTCTGGTTCGTCTCACATCGTAACTTTGTGTCAGGTATGACTTAGTGCCTTGCACAGCACTACATTCCCCACCTTTCCTGTTTATTCCCAGTGACAGAGAGGGATGAAGGACCTTTATCTTTTGCTTCACCTGTGTGTGGATCAAGCAAGATGCACCTGCAGGCAGGATGAAAGGAGTGGAGGCTCAGGGAGGGAGGCCATGGCTCCCAGCCCTTGGCACAAGAGTGAAACCAATCCCTGAGGGAGGTAAGACTGGATATTTGGAGATCTTCTCCCACAGGCTACACAGCTGAGGAGAAAAGGAAGGCAAGGTGAATATGATAACACCAGAGTATCTACCAGCCTCTTCCAGGTCCTTTACAGAAAAGAAAATGTATGGAGTGCAGTCAGCTGTGAAAAGCACCTGCCTGTCACCTCATCACCCTCAGGCAAAACAAATTGCCCCACAAGGAGCTCAGCCTTGGCTGCCACCCCAGAGATTATTTGGCTGCCCCCACCCTTCCCTGCCACCCACAAAACTGGGCCAAGCTGGGCCCAGGGTGCTGCCTAGGACAGGGTGTAGCCACACACCTTTTCTTCTCTCCTCTGGGCTCAGCAACCACGAAACCCGTGGTAAAAAATTATTGCAGGGGGGCTCCTGTGTCGTGCTTGGTCTCATTGTGTGCTTGTGCTTTTATAGAATGCTGTTTTGAGGGGAAATAAATTGAAAAATAAAGTGAAGGGAATAGAAAGATGATTCTTGTTTTTACTGACCTGTGGGATTTGATGCTGTAGGAGCCAGGAGAGTGTCTGTTCAATGTTTCAATGGGTAAACCTAATTTTAAATAGGTATTTCTGATATGACCTTTTCCTAGTAATATTTTTTTCACATGTCTAGCCAGTAGACTGAGAAAAGAGGTGGTGGATGTACAGTGGATTATTAACCTGGTGGCAACAACATTAGTAACAGAGAAGGGTACTTCATTCTACTGCTAGCACTTGCATCTGTTTCACAAACATTACCAAGATAATCACATTCTTCCTGCATCTGCTTTGCTTTAGCTCACACAGATAATTCAAGGGCAATGCACCTTGTCTAAGCCAATTCTAAATACATGCCTCAAACACAAAAAAAGTGCTTGGTGGGTATTTTGACCCAATGCACTACATCAAAGTAACCAAGTAAGCTGTAAATGCTTTGAGTAAAATTGGACGAAAATTGGCATTTGTCCAGCCGTGTTTCTGGCTGGCAGTTGTTTGAGTTTTAAACTTTCTCTGTATGTGAATTTATATGAAATGACAGTGCAACCTGTAAGTTATTCAGACACTCCAGTGAGAGCTGTGCTGAAAAATAAAATATACCATGAACAGTGTGCTCTCAGGTCTGAGATGAGTCATGGAACTGAGATCTGACCTTTCCAGATAATTTGCAGGCTATCAAAATTGCCAATATGGGATGACACCTTTGAAATTATGTACCTGATGTGGAGGAACTCAGAGCCTTGTGGGTCCAGCTCACTGGGACTTTGCCTTGTGGATCCAGACATTAAATCCTGAAAATTGGAATCATACAGGTGATTGTTGAAAGTGAGGTTAAATGAAATCAAGCAAAATTATAAATATAGTAAAAGAGGTACTTAATAAAAGCAGAATGTTAGAATCACAGAATCACAGACAGGTTTGGGTTGGAAGAGACCTCAGAACTCCTCTTGTTCCACCTCCTGCCGTGGGCAAGGACACCCTCCACTAGACCAGGTTGCTCCAAGCCCCATCCAATCTGGCCTTGGACACTTCCAGGCTGAACAGCCACAACTCTCTCAGCCTGATTTAAAATCAACAAGAGATCAGAGCCCTGGAGGAAGCCTCACCTCCTGGTTGAAGCCTTGTCACACACTGCAGATATTAAATCCTGGTTTGTAGGGTTAAGAAATATCCGTGACCATTAGTGCCAGCAGCTCCTGTGAGGCTCTGTGATCAGGTGATAATCTGAAGTGTCAGAAGCTTGAAATTACTCCATTAGAGCCAGGAAAGAAGATAATTTATGAAGGCATCATTAGCCTTTTCTTTTCCAACTTCACACAGATTTCTTGGAGGGACATACACTGATTATCCTCCCTTAGCACTTGGAACTGAGTGGAGTCTCCTCAGCCCTGTCATCCCCTAAACACTGCATGGTTCCAGAGGGCTGGTCCTGCTTTGGTCACCATTCATGAGCTTGCTTTCTCCTCATCATAGCCCATTTTTAAGTGTTATTACTCCCAATGATCAGTATGATAAATCAATTTCAAAATTAGACTGTTAGCACTATTCCTGTTTGCAAATACATTTGTAACAGATATAATTGGTAAAGTTTAACTCATGTTAAAGTGCCTATCAACATAAAAGGATGAATAAAAAATGAGGATTTTTTTAACCAAAACTTGAGGTTGTGCAGACAGCAGAGACAACTCTGAGCCCCTCCTAAAATCCAACAAACTCATATGTAGAAGAGTAACATTTGAAACACAAGATAGCAAAGAAGGATCAGAAACATGTCTTTATTTCTCACCTTTCAATGCTAAAATACAGAACTGGGCATTTGAAAGCAAAGGCAACAGAATATGAGTAGAGAAAACTAGTGAGTTTATATCTCCAATAGAAAAATGATTTAGTGATATATAAGGGGATTTATGAGCTATCTTCTTGTTGCACTAACAAACAGTCACAAGTCTGTTACACAAATTTGACCTGAAAATGGTCCCTGCTTGACCCTGGGGGTCTGCATCAAGTGCAGGGTGTTTGTCCCAGGGTTGAAAACTGCTGCAGCACTAAAAATACATCCTGGATTTGATCATTTGTCTCACAAATATTGTAGCAGTGAGTTTCGTGGACTAATTTCTATTTTAACCCAGTATAAGTGTGAGTTAATTTATGCCTTTTTTTCCCCCCACTGTTCTAACTTGTTCATATCACTGGTTTTGCTTTCCTGCCTTTCTTCATCTGTTGTCCTTGTTTTGCTGTGTATTTTTTAACTCAAGATTTTTATAACTTTATAACTACTGCAATTCCTCACAAAAATTCAGTAGAATCTCATCAGTATTTAAGACTTTAAATCAAAAGCAATATTTGATAGGAAAACTCGGAAAATCTTTGAGCATGCTTAGTGGCATTCAGAAATTTTAACCAAAGTAATCTTGCCTGTAACCCTTGGTTCCTTATGTGGGAATTCCTCCTGGCCCCAGGAACAAGGGGACAAACCACGACAAAAAGCTGGATCCTTCTGCAGCTCATAGGAAAGGGTTTTTAAAATGGCTTGTGGAAAAACTCACAAAAAACACTGCCCTGTCACTGGGAATAATAGGCAACAAATTGATACAGTCATTAGGGAACTGAAAATGAGAAGTATAGGAAACAGCAATTAAGCAATTTCAAGCCTAAATCATAACAGTGCAAGAGAAACTCCCCAGATGCCTTTGCAGCCTTTCAAATAGTCACTGGATGTTTTGCCAGGGAAAAAAAAAAAAAGGAAAAGGAAAAGGGAAAAAAAGAAAAGAAGGAAAAATCAGTTCATATGCTCAGGAAAACATTGAACAGCAAAATCAAATTAACAAGGGGAAAGCCCCAGTGGATGGAAGAGGAAAAGACAGGACAGTGGCACAGGACATGGCTTTGCAGGGAGCAGCCATGCAGGAGCTGTGTGGCCACCAGTGCTGTACCCAAGCCCTGCTCAGTCCCTCTAGGGACCTCCTCACTTTCAGCCTGGCATTCCTGTCCATGCTGGAGGAGATTCACCTTCCCTGGGCGATTCAGGGCCAGCAGGGATCTCCTGTGGGCAGCTCCTCCAGGATGCTGCTGTCCCCTGATCCCTGTGCCTCTCCCAGGCTTGTGCTGCATCGCTCTGATCCCCTCACATCAAAACGCAGCCGGGCAGCCAAAGCGCCCTGAAACAGCCACACCTGCACAGTCCTGCCTGGTGATCTGGGCAGCCTGGCAGCCCAGGAAATGTCCTGAGTGGGAATTCACCTGCACTGTGTCCCCTTGTCTGACTGCCTGCTGGAGAGTTCAGGTTCTGGGCACCATTAGCACTGCTCCCTTCTCCCCAGGCCTCTAAATCTACTCAATTACTCAGGTTCAACCTTCTGAGCCATTATGCAAGGGAAACCATTTGGTTGTCCTTGATGAATCCTCCAGGATAGTTTAGTAGGGAAACCCTGAGTCACATTGCCTGATCATGAAGAAAACACTTGGGTTTAACAGGATTGACATGGCTTGTGGTTTTTCTGGTGATGGCCTGAGCTGAGCCCTAACACTGCCCTGTGTGTGAGCTTCCCTGAGCCCAGCCACATTCTCTGCCAAGCAACACCGTCCTCCTGGATCCTGTGAAATTGGGAATTTTGCCCTGAAACCTTAAACATGTTTCCAAACTAATTCCATGACTAATGAAGCCTCTGCCTGGGGCTTAGGGACTGCAAATACCTCCTATCTGTTGGTGCAGTGTCCAGTATGGTGACAAAATTATGTTTGTCCTTTTTGAACTGCAAGTTACTTTGTATATTCCCAGGAAGCACCATGTTTTGGAGAAAAGCTGGGTTTGCAGACACATGCTGACAATCTGGGCAGTGTCCATGCAGGAGATGTGCACTTTCTGAAGGAATGGAACCCCTTACACAGGCATATTGTTTTGTATTGAATGTGAAAATGAGATTTGCCAGAAATGTGTCTTTTCAGGACCAGTAAGACAATGACACAGTGGAGGGATTGAGCAGCTGTTTATCTTTAACAGCAAAAGCAGAGAGTCATGCAAATTATTAACAAAAACAAACAAAAGAACCAATAAGACAAAAGTAACTATATGAAGTCCCAAATCTTAGCTCCAGGTAGAGCAATCATCTGTATACCTACTTCTTCCCATTTGCATGATTAATTGACATCTTGTTAACTGCTCATCAGGGACACTGCAAATCAGCACGGAACAAAACAAACTCTTCACAACAGAGAAGAGGGTTTCTAATTGTGAGTTATACTGGAATCAAAACTGAGATTTAAAAATGCATTTCAGGAGTCAACCTGTGCTACACACCAGGTAAATTGGAGATTGGAAACTCTGATCTGCTGCTGGAGAGTGAATGGGGCAGCCCGAGCTATGCTGGAAATGCTGCTCTGACTTTGAAACTGTAGGGGTGGTGTTGTGAGGACAGCTGTGATTAATGAGTTGGTGGCTGTGGGAACTTCCTAATACCCAGGAGAGTTTGCAGCAGGTCCCATGGCTCCCTGCACCCCTAGCAGAGGGACTGGTGCTTTCCTGTGCATGGTGCTTGGCCAGGAGATCAACAAGCACTTAATGCTCCTGCACATCGCAGCAGGGGTATTACAAGATTTTTCTCCCTCTTGCAGCCTGACAGTTCCAGTGGGAATTCTGGACTAAATGGCTTTTTTTTTTTTTTCATGCACCAGAGAGTAATTTAATTTGTTTTCTCTCTTGCTTGTTTTGTGTTGCCACGGCAGAAAGGACAACGACTGATAAAGGGAGAAGGCGAGAGAGCTGCAGCAGTGATTTTCCATTTTATTTATGGTGATGCTGTGTAGCAAAATGTAAAAGTAGATCTTGATGCTGACGGTTTTGTCCCTTCTTGATCCCAGGCTGGCATTTTGAAGCTCTGTCCTCCACCCTCTGTGAGGAGCAGTGCCCGAGCAGAAGGACAGGCAAAGGCCTGCGTCCTGTGCGTGGGTGACTCTCAAGAAAGAGAAAACAAAAGAAAAAGAGTGAGCACTTTATTTATCTTGCAGGAGACATCGTGGGCTAAATCTTGCACTCCTGAAACTGAAGTCAAAGGAATGAGTGCTGTGAATGATGAGAGAGAAGACTGGGAACTAGAGACATAGCAAAATCCTCCCAAAGGAGAGTGAGGAATATCATTATAGCTGACAACAGAAATACCTGGCTTCTTTTAAAATCTTTTCCAACTAGCACCCAATTTGCATGACAGGTGAGCACTGAATCCTGCTATGTGAGACTTTTTGATCCATAAAAACTTTACTGAAGGAGACAATGAACATTTCAAAATCAATGGCCTGAACAACCAGGAAGTTATGAGTGGTGGTGACTGCCCAGTTGAAAAAAGGAAGAATGTAGTGGGGTGGAACCTGAACAAATGCAGTCTCAGTGATACCATTAACTTTTCTTTTGAAAGACACTTGCAGAGATGCACCTCCCATTCACTGCCCTGCCTGGCCAGGCATCATAATTTATTAGAAGAAAACCAAATAATTTAAAGACCATGTAAGTAAATACTGAATAAGAACAATCAAATGACAATAGAGACAGAGAAAGGCCATGATTTCTTTTTAACTGAGGGGAAGTGTCCCCAAACCACTGAGAGAAACAACATGTGAGTATCTTTTTAAAGGCAAACAGTATTTAATGGCATGGATACATCAGCTTTGCTTTTTAATTTTTCTTTTTTTTCTATTGTGTTTTGTTGCAGGCAGCAGTGGCAACACCCATGTTCATTAATACTGAGGGTGCAATACAAGGATTGCCACACTGGGCTAAACTTCTGATGTCCTCGAGGGACTGCACAGCCAAGTGACTTTGATGGATCACAGCTGCACTTGAAACCGAGCAGGGAAAGATTAGCGTGTCTCAGGCAGAGAGATTCCACTCACCTGATTTTCTTCTGTTCTGATGAGATAATTTTTCTAATTAACCTTGATATCACTTCCAGACACCGAGGCCTATCCACACAGAGATGGAAATACATTTTCAAATGGACATTTCACTCCTACCCATGTTTCCTAATAGTGAATAGAGAAATTTAACACCTTTGTTGCCAACTCATTTGTTTGGGCAACTAAAGCTGAGCCTCTTTAACAGAAGCAGAAGTTGCCCCCAAAAGACTTTGGCAGAAATCCAGGCTTCCACAGGCACGGAGGTGTCTTGTGTACACTGATGGAATAAAGGCAGCACTACGAATTTAGGAGCAACATCAGTGTGAGGTGTCAATTTATGTTTATTCCTCTTTGGATGCTTATCAAGGAAGCCAGTGATGCTGTCCTTTTCTGATCACAGTTGCACTTGAAATCGAGCAGGGTTTGAACAACTCTAAAAATGTTTTGAAAGCCAAAGCATGCCAGAATGGGGTCCTTTGGAAATGTTCAGTGTCTGAGCTTTATCCCTCACACCACCCTTCTTAGGAAGAGGAAGGACCATCTCATAATCCCATTCAATTTGCATGAAAATCATCCTGGAAGTGAAATGAACCATTCCCCCTGCTCTCACCTACTTTGTTCAGTTTTAAAAGTGTCCAGCAATAAGTTTTTCAAAGCTTTTCTTGTCTGACTTTACACCAACACTGATTTTCTACCCTGTGGAGCTGGGAACACAGATCTCTGCTTCCCTGAAGGCCCTGTGACACCTGTGAGAAAGAGCAATAACTCCCTGGCCATTCTTTCACCACATCCTTTGAACCTGCTGCAGATGAGGTGAGGCAAAGGCAGCTCTGAAAGTCTTTCCCAGAGCACTTGCTGCAGGTCAGGCTTTTCTCTGATACCTGAAAGATGCTAAAGCTTGCTGAGAATGCATTATAAAAAAATCAAACATACTATCTAGGCTCAAATGCAATGAAACTGAATTTATTCCTAACTATTCATCATATTTCCAAGTCTCTGAATATGTTGTTACCAACAGAGCAGTGTTTAAAGGGGGCTGCAACATCATTTCCTAAACCTTCATGCAGGCAGAGTAATAGAGAATCTCCAACACAGGTAAGAGCCTGCACTTTCCCCAGGAGCTGGCAATTTAGATTTATGGAGAAGTTTTAGGAGGATATTTGGCACCAGCTAAACAGAGTTCAAGAGAGATCTCATTTATATGGGAGGTTTAGGACCACAATTTTAAAGATATCACAACTCTTTTTTCTCTCTTCAGAGTTTATGCTGGTACCACATAACCACCCTGCCTTTCCCCTTCTCACAGAGAGACTGCTCCCATTTTTCCTGCAGCTGGGTTTATACAAAGCCAATACTTAGCTGTCTTGTTTCATGTGATTTTATAGGTCTCAACATCTGGTAAAAAATACAATTGCTGTGGGTGAGCATGACTTTACTGGGCAGAAGTGATCTTTTTGTTGAATTAGATTTCTCTAGCTGCAGAAAGTTTTTTGCATTTTTCTTCTCAAAGAAGTCAATTACACTGTCCATTTCTGAGCCAGTTTTACAAAGATTGTAAAATGAAAGTGTTTTGTAACTAAAACATGCCAATACTCAGAAATTACTTATTCAAACCCCAGCTGTGCCATTGACCTGAGCAGGCTGATGAGGAGGTGTCACTCACACAAGCCTCAAAGACAATCTTCACAAAATATTTTGCAAAAGTTTTGGACTTGATCCTATGCATAGATATATATTTTGCAGACATACTTTGATGAGGGATTTTGTTTCACTTTGCTTATTTCTGAGGCACGCAGCCTTTCGACCTTGTCAGCCTTTGCCACAGCTTTTAAAGGACACAGCAGAGAAAGAACAGATGGAAATAAGGATAATTGCTTACTTTGAACACCGAGAGAAATGCACAATGCCTATAAGGTCTCATCCAAAGTTAATGGAAAGACTATCAATCTATTGTACTTACACTGTGTTCACAGGCTCTGAGCAGCTTTCAGGAATGGAGCCTGATGACTGCAGAGGGTGAGGAAACACATTTTTCTCCATTTCACTGAGGCAGAGATTTTTGTGCTTCTCAAGGTCACACAAACCAATGGAGCAGGGATTGAAGCTGGGTATTTCAAGTTCTTTGATTGCCTTATGGTGACCAGATCCCTCCTCAGCTGCATCACAACATCCTTGGAGCATTGAGCAGTCCCAAAGCTCCTCCAGCATCCCCCAGCCCACACAGTGCTCTGCAGCACTCTGGTATTGGCTGTGAAGTTCCCTGTCTAGGAAAGGGGATTTTGCACAACAGCTGAGGATGTGGAGGGCTGGGATGTGATGAAGAACCTCCTGCTTTGGGCTAATCACAGTTAAATTTGACTCTGCCACTACCATGCAGTACGTGAGGAGTGCAATTTTGTGTGGGGCACGTGTAGAAAAATAACATAGATGGTATTTTGAGCTAAATGTGTACGGCATGCAGTGCCCATGTCATTTCTAGGAACTACATAAAGATAGCATGAAGGGCTTAGTATGAGGATTGAAATAGTAGGGAGAATTCAGAAACCATAGTTAAAGAACTTAAAAAGAACATCTGAGAAGATGAACCTTTTGATAGGATTTAGGCTGCCTATGGGATTGTGGAGCTTTAATCAACAAAAGCAGCTTATTCCATCAGTGTCATGAGCAAGAGCAGAAAAGGCATCATCAGTGAGGAACACTGTAGAAAACAATTTCTTTGGTTTAAAAAACTTGTTTAGAGCAATCTGAGGCTCCCCCCTTAGTCTGGTGACCATCTGGATGGATTTTGCTTTGGAAAGCCTGTTTTGCACTTGAAGCAAGCAAACATTTGTTCACATGGTGGGAAAGAAAAGATTGAAGCACTGTGCCAGAACTGGAAAAGCCACCCATGCATATCAGTACATTTACCTGGAGCAAAATAAGCTCTTTGTTTTTGGGACATTGTCTTTAGTCCCCTTGTAAAGGTCTCCTTGACCATCCTGCATGGTGGAAAGTCAGGGAAAGATGCTGGTTTTTCCTGTATGTGACCTCTATTTCTATAACACACGATTGTGTTCAGATCCATTCCCAGACTCTCATACATTACAGTCTGTGGGGGTAATTTTTATGTTCCCTAGTGTTATTTTCAGTCACCCCAAAAGCACTTTTCAGTGGGCAGATTCCCTGGGGAGGAGGTGCCCCCCTGGCTGGCAGCACTGGGGCAGCCCAGCCCTGGAGCAGAGTGTGGAGCACTCCAGGGGTTCTGGGGAGTTTTGCAGGAGCAGTGCCCAGCAAGGTGGCAGTGCCAGACAGTGTCACCTCTGCCTGGCTGGGATGCCAGAGCCAGACAGCTTGGACAGCTGGACCTAAAGCCCTCAGCTGGTGCTGGGGCTCTATCCAAGCCCCATAAAGAGGGATAGATGGTAAATTCCATAATGGGAAGGCTGAAATGTTTATTTTCCTTTTCCTTTATGGTTAGCTGTCATGAATTTGGGTGGAACTGCTTCTTGGATGGACCCCAGACAGTTCTGGCTCTGTGCTGCAGCACATTCACTCAAACACTTGTTAAATGAGCTGGCAGGTCAGGTGATGGCTGTTTCCCATTTCAAACTATTTAGCACCCTTGGATGTTTCTTTGGTAACTGATATAATTCAACAAAAAAACCCCAAACCAGTGACTGTTAATGCATGTCCAACCCAGAGAGCAGCTGAACTTCCATGTTCTTTAGCATTCCCAGCTGTCAGCATTTACTAAACCTCTCAACCTGCCTCACCCCGAGCACAAAGGCAAGAGGAACTTTGTATTTCGTGCTTCTTCTTTTCATAGCTTTGAGTGTGGTGTGAGTAACCTTTCCCATAAAGTCAGCTAACATGATCCTTCATGTATAACTTACAAATCTAAAACTGATGGGTCATCACATTTGTATGAATCCACACATGAGGTGAAAAGTTTGAATATTTTGGAAGGAGCTGATACATGCCCCACAAAGGACACTGATAAATTTGATTACTTAAGCACCATTGTTGCTCTGGCAGAAAGACAGCTGTGTTGCCTGACTAACTAACCAATCAAGTACTGTAATGCTACTTTGCTAGTGCACATTTTCACAATTTAATGTTCATTTTTGCAAGTGCAAATATTTTTCCTTGAAGACAATTTTTATTTCTTTTTAAAAAAAATTATCTTGAAGCAAACTACAACTCAGTGTTAAAATTAAAAACACAGGTTTAAAATAAATGTGTTAAAATGCTTTAAATTCCAGTAAAATATTTCTGAAATTTTTAGAGCTAATTGAGGGCACCTATGCAGGCACGTACTGCCTTCCCTCCCACCAGCATTGCAGAGTCTGAGAGCTGAATTATTAAGAAAGCTCTTTTGCTGGATTTCTGACAAATCACTTTAATGTGCCAAAATTGATTTGGCATGAAATCATCAATAGACCCTCCAGAATACTAATAGCATTAAAGGCAGGGATCAGAACTGACAAACTTGCTTGGCTGGAGTTGGGTTCATAAATTAGCAGTGAGGTGTCCGAATTAAAGCCCTCTGCTCCCAGCTGTGCTGTGTTTCTGTCCATCCAGCTGAAGGGATTGCAGCAAGTGACAAATGGGGGAACTGGGAATACTGGGGATGAGGAAAAGCCTATATTTAATGGCTTTGCTTCTCCCTTCAAATCTTTGTCTACAAGTCTCAGATGCTGTAGGTAACCACCCCAGATAGTAGCTAAACTACTGTAGTTTTGTCCCTTCTTTTCCCCCCGCTTTGTTTTTGTTACAAATCTTGACTCTGAACCACACATCTTCCTTTTCATCCATTGGGAACACCAGCACAGCCCAGTGCTCAGGGCAGGGAGCACAGAGCTGGCAGGTGAAGGTCACTGGCCTCTTCTCCCAGCCCCACTTTGAACACTCCTCATGGATGAACCTTTCCCAAGCTTCCACTTTCTTGTCTGTAGGACAGCAGTGACAGTGCTTATTTTCCATGTATGCTGTGAACATCTCTTGCTATATTCACCTACTTGCCTTGAAGCACAAATTTACTGTAGGATCTTTGGTGTGTAGAGAAATCTTCCCTCAGCTAGTTGTGTTTGTGGAATTGAAGAGTGCAAAGCAGCATTTGGACCAGGTCTTTAGGCAATAAGTATATATGAGCTATCTCTGTAACATTTAGGGACAGAAACCTCAGGTGACATAAATCTGCTTCCTTTAACTTTAATGAATTTGAAATAATTTCCTGTGGTGCAGGTATTGATTCAGTTCAGCTGAGGTCCAGGCCTCTGCCATTTCAGCAGCAGTGTTTCCTAAAACATTTGGGAAAATTACAGTACAGGAGGAGCTCTGCAGCCAAGCAACAACTCAAGGGAGCTAAAACTGTCGTAGCTGATTAACAGAAATGAAAGCTGCTCAGAAACAAATCTGAGTATGAATTTGGAGCACAAGAATTAATTGAGAAGGGGATTCTCTTTGTACTTCTTTTAGTAGGTCAGGCAGTTTATCCACTAAGATGCCTTTGAAGCTGCCAGCAAGGAAGGCATCGCTGGAAAGATGAAACGAGCCAGTGAGTGAAGTAATCTGTGTGTCCTAAACCCTGCTACTCTGGGTGAATTGGTTACATGGTGAATAACAGAAGTCTGAGCCAAAGCTGGTCCATTACCCTTTCCAAAGAGAGGGTGGGGAAGGGATAGCTCTAGGAGGGGATGAGTGAGGGTGATGTGCAGCTTTAGTGCAAGAACAGTGGGGCATGGGGAGGCTGAGCTTCTGCTTCACTCACACAGCTGGGCAAATATTTCAAACATTTTTGTTGTGCTGCATAGAACACCAAAGCACTGAACACAAACTCACAGCAAGGTGCTCCCATCCTGGTGCTACTCACTGAATGGTGGGGTGGGTCAGGTGAAAGGTTGTGGTCATACCACGGTGCCTTAGTGGATGGCTGTTCACAGAGCCATGAATTCAGTGGGAGTTTTACATTGATTTTAATAGAATGGGGATTAAAAAGCAGATAAAGGCACGGGAACTGATCAGTCTAATACAGGGGAAGGACTGCAACTCCTGCAGAGGTCAATGGGAGAAAAGGTTTTCCCCAATAACATACAGATAGGTATTTGAGAAAAAGAAATGTGTGTTCAGAGCAAAGGAAATGGAGTGTTTGTTTTTTCTGGCCCCTGGCTGCTTGAAGATACGGGTAGTAGAAAAATGCACTTTTAAAGCTGTCTCTGTTTTTAGTGCAGAAGGGCAATGAAGGATTTTTATCCCAAAGAGTGCAGAAGTAAAAGAGATATTAGGATCCTGCAGTCCTGCTCTTGCTCATCAAAGAAGAGTTGTGGAATATCAAACCATCCTCTACCTCCAGCATCCAACCTTGTACCCAAGGAATCACTCACCCTTCACTGAGGATCTGTTAGATATAAGAAATGGAGGAGAAAAAATGTAATCACAGGATACAGCACATTTTAGGAAGTTAAAGTGTGAAAATACTGCTTACTTTGCCCATAATTTTCCATACCTATAGCTGGAAAACCAATAAAAGGGGCTTTTTGTCATAATGCTGTATTATGTTGTATTTATTGTTTTTTCCAGCCTAAAGTGCTTTGTGCGTGAGATTAAAAAGCTGCAAGTCTCAGGCCATCTGGCCAACCAAATGGATTTCCTGTACAGGATCACTGCCAGATGTATGCCAGTTGTAAGTTTAATTTTTGAACATATAAAGTGCCTGGGGCTCTGTCTGTTATTCAGAGGAAATCATGTTCCAGTTTTCCAAAACAATCCAGATACAGTTCAAGTCTAGGAGTATGGTCCATTCTCCTTCACCTGGTTTAAGGGCATATTCTTCGTTCCTCATAATGAGAAAATGATGGCAGGAGAATTTTGAAGATATCTTATGTTTTAGGTGTATTTGATCACATCTGTCTGACCTTATGGAATGATAGGAAACACAGCAATAAGTTTCCTTAAGGACTTTCACTGAAATTGTCTAATTGAAAGATAAAATTCAGTACTTTAGATAATATGCACTTATATTTATTGATCAACTTGGAGAATAAATGTTCTCAAGTATATAATAGTTTATGGTATCTTAAAAGTGATATTTAATTTATTTGATTTATTTTAAACGACGAACTAATGGAAGATGAGATATATTTTTAGCTTTACAGACACTAAGAAGGATAACATGCATTTAATTTTTTATTTTGCACATGTTCTCACATAGGAAAGTCTGTAGCCTGGGATAGATATTGTGAAAATTAGGAAAGGTGTGAGCACAGATAGCTCTGGGCTTTGCAAAAAATTCTTGAGGATTTTGTTCAAAAAACACCAGCTGAAATCCAGGGTAAAACAGGATTTGGATGATGTGAGACAGTGATTTGTGGGTCTGGCTCTCCTCCTGCCCACATAAGTGTATTTCTTCACAGCTGAAATCCTGAGGTTGAATTACTTTCTCCTAAGCAGACCTGAAGGCCCAATGAATCAGAGATAAATGTTTGAGAAGACTGACTTATTTGTCAGGGCACAGTTATTCTCTGCTACGAGGGAGGAGCTGGTGAGAGCCAAACACCCACAGCACCAGGGGCTCCTGCAGGGAATCTCAGGCCTTTGAGAGGCACCAAAACTGGGACAGCCCAGCCCACTACACTGCCTGGGTTTGGCAATTCCCATCACAGTCCAGTCAGAACACATGTAGGCAAAAACAGGTTCAAATGTCTGGGACAGTGGCGGCCGCAGTGCTGGACGATGCCGAGAAGCAGAGCCTGCATCAGGAATTTCTTGGCAAATGTCTCTAAGCCTAAAATTAAATCTCAGTCATCCCATGAAAGGGAGGCATTAGAAATCAGCAGGTCTAATTACAACCATGCTCCTGGAGATTGGTGAGAAGTTTTGGTGAGCAGCTCAGGTTACCCTGTGGAAAGGGCTCCATGACTTTTTGCATGCACCTTCCCAAAGAAGGACCATAAAAGATAAGCTGGCAGTGTTATTTGTAGTCTATTTTATTCCTGAAAGTCATTTTCCCTGTGATATTAGCCCCTTTTTTTTTCTCCCACAGACTCATATAGGGGGTGGGAATCAGAGGAACCAAACAAATAGTAGATTTCATAAAGTAAGGAGCAGCAAATTGAGCAAAAGGAGGATTATGAGGACTAAATCTTTTGTTCAAACAGTGATTAAAAAGCATTAAGTTGGATGAAGTCAATCTAGAGCTTAACTGAATGAACCTTCTGCTCTGTTTTTCTTCTGTTTGGTTTTACATGTATTAAGAAATTAAAGGAGTGGGAGAGACCTCTTGAGGACTGCTGAGGCTGGGGCATTTTAGAAAATAGTAGTTGAGCAAAAATCAGTTGGACATAAGCTCTTTTTCCTGGTTTCCAGGCAATGTAAATTGTCCTGGCCAGCTGTGTCCAAGAGCAGCAAGAATAAGTTCAGGCTCATTTCCAGCCTGGACTCAACTCACACCCAAATGTGTGTGCTGTGGGGATTCCTCCAGGCAATGAAATTCTGGGATTTGTGTCTTCCTCTCGCCATGGCTTGAGTGAAAACCATTCCCTGCTCAAGAGCAAATACAGCTGCAGTCTATTGCTGAAACAGGGAAGCTGTCAGGGTAATTCCCAGTTGCTTTGCATTCAGAATACCTTTTAAATTTTTTTTTTGTGGATTTAAGATTAAATCTGCACAAGATGAGGGCATCCAGATTTCAGAGTGGTTTGCCTTACAAAAAAGCTGTGCATTTAGAGGAGCACAGCTCCTTTGCAGGAAATGTATTAGCAAAAGTATGAAGTAGGAGTTGTCAGTGGATGCTATGCCCTAGCCATGGATGTACATCAAGAGAGACTAAACCCAACAAATAGTCAGATTTCTGCACTCTGCTTGTGTGTGGCCTGTGGAAAGCTCTGAGCCTTGTTTCCACACTGTGCTTGTACAGAAAGATCAAGGCTGGGGGACAGAGTCCAGCTGTAAACATAAGGGAAGTTGGTGTACTTTTTTTTTTTCCACAGTGTTTCTGTATTTACTGACTTAATTGCCCTCTGCTTAGTCTGGCTTCAGTGAATTGCTAGTTTGATTTAAAGCTATTGCTAATTTCTAAATCATCTGTCTCCAGCCATTTGCCATCGTGGGCTCTTTGGTCTGTACATTTTTGTATCGTCCCAGTTTGGCCTGACAACATTTCCTTGATCTGAAATATTTTTATTTCTGGTCTTTGATGTCCTAATGAACATGACAAATTCCATCTTCACTTCTGGAAAATGCTGCTCTTGGACAGCAGCTGTGTCCTATTGCTCTGCAATGTGGAGTGACAGCTTGTAACAGAGCAATGTAAGACTCTCCCTGTGCCAGCAATATTAAACTGAGTTTTACTGGGCAAAAAATTTGTCCTGAAGCCTTTCGCTCCCCTTGGATCTTACTTTCTCCCTCGACTCACACTTCTCTTTCTAATGAAGACCAGAAGGACTGTCCCCCATGAGGCACCTGAATAGAGATTGGAGGAAAGCTATTTTCCTTCCAACAGATTTTTTTGCTGTTCCATCACCTTTCTTATTCTCTGACTATGTGAAAACATGTCCTTCTTCTCCAGAGAGAGCTAACAAGGGCTCTAGTGGCTATGGCACAAGTCTAGGGCAGGAGGTACTGAATCTTCAGTCTGGTACTTACCAGAAACTGAGCTTAGTTCTTGCACAGCCTGATTGTCTTCTCTCCCCTCTTCTTCCCCTCTGACCATTCTCTGAACTATCCCTCCAAAACCACTATTATTCCCATGGAAATTTGCTTAATCAGCCAGCTAACAAAAAGCTCCATGTGGTTCTAGCCAAGAAAGTTAAAAAACTGAAACAGGACTTGAAGAAGTCTGTTAGCTCCAACCATAGGAGATACACATATTTATATAGACTTTTTTCTTTCCTCTCAAGTACGGTGAATTATCATGGAATCATAATGTCCTCTCAGAATTGCTTTTCCAAGGGATGATGTTGTATAAATCATGAAAACTAGACATGGAAAATATTGAGTAGATCTCCTGGTCCAGCCATCTGCCAAGAGAAGATTGCTCCCTGCAGAATTTTCCCCATTGCTTTGCTGTAGCAAAGTACCACAGAGATGTTTTATCTGCAAAACAGCTCCACACCTATTTATAGTCCTGCAGAACTCATTATCTTTAGTTACAGAGAAATTATTTTACTCCCCTGTTACAGAATAGGGTCCTTCTGTCCATAGCATTGCAAGTTTGCCCACATCCCCAAAACCACAAGTATAAAACTTCATATGGGCTTGCAGCTCAATAGTTAAATCAGAAACTCATCTCATCCTGTGCCATCACCTAAACTTCCCTTGCATAACACATTGATAACCCACCAGCCACCACTTGAGTACTCCCCCATGAATAATAGGCAGCACAGCAAAATGTCCCTGTGAGTCTGAAGCAGAGAAGGAGCATTTCATTACCAGATCCTCTCCCTCTTTGCCAGAAGCTACCAAACAATAAAATGGAAAGGAGAGCTATAGCTTGTGACATCTGTCAGTGCAAGTAGCCTTTGGTTCAACCTGGGCCGTTATAAATATTATATTTGAAGTATTAGCAAGAGCAGATTGGATTGCAGCAGGTCCAGAATGAGGCAGCCTGAAGGCTGGCAATAAAACTGGAAGAAATGAAATGCTTTGGCATAGGTATCTCCTGCTCTGCATTGTAAAAGGAATGAAGAGGAAAGGGGGAAACCTTTCAGTCTGATTCAGCTCATCTGGAACATTTATTTAGAAGAGCCATTTTTGCCACCCTGGCAAAGATGGACATGCCTGCCTGGGGAAACGGTGTGACACAGACAGCATCCTCACAACATCTGTTTAATTACCCCCAGCACTCTTCTGTGCTTTTTTGGGTGTGTTGCTCTATCATTAGCTATGTTTGCATCATCACTGGATATGGACTCAGTCCTCACTTCAGAGCTGGGAGTGCAGGTTCCACTTGCACAGGCTTCATGGGTGAACCCAGGCACGCTCTGAGGGACAGAGTCTGGAGACAGTCAGGTACTGAAAGATGAAAAAATACTTATTTACTGATCTTGGTTTCACACAGTACGAGCTCCTGAACTGCCATTTAGTTTCTGCTCTCATGTTTAGACATAACAATTTTAGAAATCTCATTCAAGCTTTTGCATCTTGGTCCCTCACCTGTATTACAGAGAGAAGATTATTGCTCTAACCTAAAATTTTGAGAAGATAAGAAACTTCTGGCAGAGGCCACGAGTGCTCCAGCTAAACATGAAAATTCATTACGTACATTGAAATCCTTCAAGGGAACAAAGAAAATCAAAGAAGTGTGAATATGTCTCATATTCCATTCTGTGACTGCAATTTTAGGTGTTACATGTAAACAAAAACTTTTTAGCAAAAAGTTTAAATTTTTAGGTTCATAGTGCTATTAAAAAAAAAAAAAATCCTTTCACATTTTTCCTCCAGCGATGAGACAACAAAGCAGGCAAAAATTATTGAAGTCATGGACATTTCCACACCACTAAATAAACCCTCTGCCTTGTTGTATGTAGGGGATTAGGAAAGAGAGATGCCAGAAATTGGCCTGGACTGTATTTCCCTAGAGGCACAGAAAGATATTGAGGGAAATCACTACCATCCCACTACATGTGATTAAGAAATTGGGATTTTTTTTCCTCATTTTAAGAATGCAACAGACTGGATGGGAGCCACCAGAGAAAGCTGATGGCAAGAAGAGTGGAGAGAAATCATTCCAGTCAATACTTCAGAAGTGTGGACTGGCATTTTTTGCTCCACAGCATTTTTACTATAGCAGAAATGCTCATCTGAAGGAGAATTGACTTGATCTTCTTGGGTAGAAAGATGTTATAAACAAATATTGGCTCAACGTGACTCAGCAATGTGCACTTCCATCCCAGGAAGCCAACAAAGCAAGGAGACTGTGCTCCTCTGTCATGCCCTTGAGACCCCATCTGGACCTCTGCATCCAGCTCTGTTCCTCCAACACAAAAAGGACATGAATCTGTTGGAACAAGTCCAGGGAAGAGCCAGGAAGGTGCTCTGAGAGCTGGAGTCTCTCTGCTCTGGAGACACACAGAGATTTGGGGTTGTTTAGCCTGGAAAAATAGCTCTGGGGAGACTTCAGAGCCCTTTCCAGTATTTAGCAGGGCTCCAAGAGATCTGGAGAGGGACTTTGGACAAGGGCATGGAGTGACAGGACAAGGGGCAATGGCTTTAAACTGACAGAGTGCAGGGTTAAGTTGGATATTATGAAGAAATTCTTCCCTGTGAGGCTGGCCAGGCCCTGGCACAGAGGAGCTGTGGATGCCTCATCCCTGGAAGTGTCCAAGGCCAGGCTGGACAGGGATTTTTGCCACCTGGCCTAGTGGAAGGTGTCCCTGCCCATGGCAGAGGCGTTAGAACTGAATGATCTTTATGGTCCCTTTGAACCCAAACCATTCTACAAATCTATGAAGTGTATATTTAATCTCCCTCTCGTTATTCTTTGGAAGGACTTTCCTCCCATTTCAAGTTGAAGATTGGTCTAAACTGAAGAGCACTTGGCACAAAAAGGCACTTGAAGTTTTCTGCTTAAGGACAGGCAGTTGCACAGGCTCTTTGAGCAGCTTTAAATAGGTGCCTGAAGGGCCAGTTGAGAGGCTGCATTATCATCAGCTTTCACCTGAGGGCAAACCCAAACACGCTGCTGACCTGAGATGGATCAGGAACACTGGCTATCAAGCAGATGGCAGTAAAATATCCCTGACTGCTCTGCTGCTGTTAACCCCTTCTGGTGCTGTGCCTGCCTCACAAAGCACACCAAGGCTGAGCTCTGTTTGTGGTTGTGCAGCCTCCACAAGCCAGGACAAACCAGTCCCACACCCTACACTGCAGCTATGGATGCCCATCCAAGGACTGGGGATTATTTTTCATCACCACCCTGACTCTCCTGGGCTGTCATTTTGCTATTTTGAAACACCTGGCTGCAGCTCAATTGTGACCCATGTTGGTGCCAGCAAATGACCCCCTCACAGTGTCCTGCACCTCTGTAAGAGCAGGGTGTTTGTCCCATCTGCCCAGGTGACACAAATGTGTGGTGTGACATGTCCCTGCCCTGCCTGCTGCTGGACCTTGATAGGCTCTTGCCCAAAAGGCAGGGCCATGAGCAACCTGCACTTGAGCCCCCTCCTGCTGGGATGCTGTCCTGTGCCAAGACAACAGGTCTGGCCTCTTGCTGTCCCTTTGCTACAGACAGCTGCTATCTGGGGACATATTTGTGTCCCCTGAGCAGCCTAGGGTATGTACAGTCCTCTCCCTCCCCTCACTTCTCCTTTCACACTCAATACTGCAATTTGTGCCTTGGCTCCCTTCCTAATGACTGTATTATTAGCTCTATTTTCATCTGCTCTCAGCTCTTTATTTCGCATAGAATTATTTTGGCTGCTCTACATACCACAAATTGAGTAGCTGAACCAAATCCACAAACCCTGACAGAGAAAGCACGTGGAGCAGGGCTCTGTATGACCACCATCGTTGTCACCCTCGCATGTGCCACGCTCCTGGGCCAGGCCAGCACCCTGACTGCCACCCTGCTGTGCCTCCAAACATGGCACAGCGAGGAGCAGGGTGACCATATGGCCTGAGGCAGCTGGGCCATATGAGTCTCCATTTGTGACACCTACTTGGTGCTTCCTAAGACACAGAAGGTGTTTAATATGTTATCTGTCACTTTATGGGTTATTCCAGCCTTAATTACCAAGCCAGAGACGGTGCACAAAAGCTGTCCTCTTGAATGTGCTCCCTGCAGGAGCAGAGGCTTTGTCCCTCAGTCAGAGTGCTTTTCCATTTGTGACAAGGACATCTGAGCAAAGCAGCATTCCAGGTGGCTTGTCCTGCTGTTTGTCATCTCCCCACTGTCCCCTCAGCACCATTCCAGGTGGCTGGTTTGTCATCTACCCATTGTTCCTTCAGCAGCCCATCAGTGCTGTGGGGTTTGGGTACAGCTAATGGAAATGTGTGTAGAAAAGGTGTGGGAGAGGTGTACAGGCCCTTGGTGTGGAGGAAAAGAGTCTGTGGGACTCCAGTTTTCTCCTGGTCTTCTGTCAGCTTCAGGCCACAGAGCTCTCTTATTTAGGTATTAAAGGGACAGAGTCATCCTGAATTCACTTCTCACAGACTGGGTTTTGGAAAGGCCTGGTTTACATATGCAAATTCCCAAAATATGTCTCTGGAGATCCCTCCCTGTGATCAGCACCGGGTATGAGCCCCACTGCCTGCAACTGCACAGGAGCTCGCTGCTTCCCACTGCCCATCAGCAGCTACACTGGGAATTTCCATCTGCACTGTGCAGATTGCCTCTGGATGGAGGGACTGAACTGAGGAACAGGGAAGCAGCCCTCAATTTCTGCTATTCTGGGACCAAAGTCTTCTCAAAGATTCTATTTCCTTCTGGCTTGCTGGAATTTTTTGAGGGAAAATGGGGAAGTGTAGTAAGAGATTCCCTAAAAATAAACAAAACAGAAGCACCTTATTGCCTAGAGAGAAGCAAGGAGGAACTGGGTGGATAGAAGTAAAAATTATCTTTATTTAGCTCTTCTCCTCCCACTAAATATAGTCAAAAGCTGGAAAAATTAAACAATGGCCTATCTATGAGGTTTTGGAAGAGGAAGGAGCACAGGTTATGTGTGTGTGTGTTGTTACAAGAAAGTCTCACCTTAAAAGAGTTTTCTGTATAATTTTACTCCCCTCCCAGCAATCCATTGTTTTAGCAGCAAACTGGGATTGCTGGTAGACAATAGCCCACTTTCCAGCAGAAAGAACTCTATGAAAGCTGCACACAGTTTTTAATGTTTAATGACACAAAATCAATTGGAAGTGGTTGCTGGCTTCCACAATCAATTTTAGGAGATCTCTCAGAGAACGGGAGAAAGTGGGAGAGTTTCCATTAGCCCTGGAAATCTCATCAGCAATAGGAAAATGGTGATAAACAGCCCTGCACTCCAATAAATGTAATAATAAACTTGTCCTCACTCATTTCTCATGTCTCTGTAAGAGGATACAGTTTTGTCACCAGGAAGGTCGCATTTTGGTCTCAATTCCATCCTTTATTTGCACAAACACTCAAACACCCCTGTGGCTGTGAGTGCCTTGGGGGAGCCATGGCTCACATTTTCTGCCCCATGAGCTGTCCTGGGTGCAGGAATATCTGAGGGGCAGGAAGCACAGAGGGTTAATTCCCCTTCCCCTTGGTGTGAAAGGCTCCTTTGCCAAAAGAGTGTGAGAAGCTGCTCTGCCCTAGAGATGAGTGGGAATGGGCTCCACGGGGAAACACGGAGCTCCCAGTTCTGGATGAAGCCAAAGGATGAAGCCAAACTCACCCAAACACTCACAGGTGGCCACACTCAAGGGCTGTTTGGTCGGTGAGGAGGTTCCTGCTGATTTTGATGGGCTTTATGCCATTTGCCAAGCTTAATGCTGCATGGCATGAAGTGCCCATTTTCTGCCCTTGTTTTGCTCTGACTGGGGGAGTGTGATGCCTTCTGCTAGCTGGAATCTGGGGGGTTGGAGGTGAAAAAAGGGGGAAAAGCAAGTTAATTTTTTGTGTCTTTAAAAAACCCCGGGACTAAGCAGAGTTAGGAACAGCCCTGACTTAATCTCCATGCAAAACAAGAGGCTGTTTTCATGTGCTGCAGGTCTGCCCCAGGACTCCAGCTGAGTGAAGTCAAGGCAGGGTTTGTAATGCACAATTTAATCACTGAATTTGTAGATCTCAAAAGGCGTGCTTAATTTAATATTGTTTCTAATGGCTATTGTCTTCATGCTTGCTTGTTTCCCCGGTGTTTTTCCCTTTTGTAATTACTTGAATGGGCATTTCCAGGTGCACTGCATATATTAGCAAGCATTTTCATTTTAGTAATGAGTGAGATGCTTTCAGTGTTTATTTCTTCATTGCCCTAAAACTTACTTTATTAAAGATCCTGATTCTTCTAAAGGAGAAAAATAAGCATTTACCACTCCTTTCTACCTCATTTGCCTCTTATACCTTATGATGCCCTCAATAAAAGAGGATTTAAATTACATATGGGACAGGGTTAGACCAGATTGACACTATCAGAGAAAAATAAAGCAGAAAGGGGATGCTTGGTCAGTCATAGAATGGTTTGGGTTGGAAGGAACTTTCGAGATCATCCCATTCCAAGCCCCTGCCATGAGCAGGGACACCTTCCACTAGACCAGGTTGCTCAGGGCCTCATCCAACTTGGCCTCAAACACTTAATGCCTCTCCTTACCCTTATTGGGATGAGAACTGAGCACTTGTTGAACTCAAAGCCATTTCCCTGAATGTCAGAACTTCAGAGCTGTTTTAAGCTCTGTAAGGGGCATCTGCAGTGCCCCTTTCCTGGCCTTATTATCCTCCTTTAGGGTTCATGTGCATTTTTGCACTCCTTGTGTGCAGCCTGGGGACTCACGGGGTGCAGGGGACTGAGCCTTGCCTGGCCACCCCAGGCTGCTGAGGAAAGCTGCAGCAGGATTCCAGCAGCAGCTGGCAGCCTTCACCCAGCAGTGAGCAGCATTTATTCCACGTGCACAGCAGCCCTTTGCCACATGCTAGTCTAATTTTCAGATTAGCTGTTTATTAGCATTATTGCAAACATGGCTCTTCATCTTCTATTAAATGGCACTGCAGCCACTGCGCTCCTGTGTGAAGCCTGCAAGGAAGCACTTGGTTCACTAAATTACCCTGCAAATGTCAAACTTGCTCTGTGTTATTAGCTGTGCGTGCTTACATCCTCTTTATCAGGATTTTGTGGCTTGAGGGTGCCCCGTGGCGTATAGATTTTTTAAAATACAAACCAGTGTCATTTTTGCTGTTTAAAAGAACGTTTAATTAAACTAGATTCATTGCTTGTATGGGGCAAGTTAAATGGAAACTAAATAGAAGGCATATGATTACATGTTATTAAGCAGAGTGGCTGCTCCAGAGACCAAACTCTTTTAACACAACATTAAGCTAAACTTATTTCATATGCACAGGTTAGCTCTGGTCTGATAGGGCATCATATTTTGAGAGCAGCAGAATTGTTATGGGCACTAAACAGCTTTTAACAAAATGTGTCTTTCAGGGAAGAAACCTTGCTCAAACTAGACTTAAATATGTTAATAACAGAAATCAAAGCTTTGCACTGATTCTGGGTAACTTTTTAAAAATTACCATTTCTATGGTGTCAGATGCAAATGAGAAGATCAGCTTTGTTTATTATTCCACTAGCTGTAAATTAACAAGGGGCCCCAATGAGTGGAAAAATAAAATTGGAAGTATTTTTTGGGCTTGAGTCATTGGTCACATCATGGCTTTTTAATGTTCTTTAGGAAAACAAAAGGAATTACAATTAGAACTCCATTACACCATTTCCTATTCCCTACTCCTTTTATGTTAATGCTGTTGGTACAATCAGATTGTTTTAAGGCACGGACTCACCAAATTTCCTTTCCAGAGGTATTTTAAGCTTGTTTTTGAATGTCTACTGTTCTCTAAGCCCATTCCTAAAACTCCTCGTGGCTGTGAGCCTACAAAGCCTTCAGCAGCCATCTCACTGTACTCCTGGAGCTCCCAGCTGCTGTGCTGGTCTCACCATCCTTTGGAGAAGGGACAAGTGCTCGGGTGGGCACAGCTGCACGGCCCTTGCTGGGCAGGCATTTCTCCCCCGGGCACAAAGATGTCCAGTGACCAGAATAAACACCTCTATCCTAAAAATGATAATTTAGCCCCTCTGCTCTGCATGCCCCTGGCTGGGTGTGGGCAGCTCTGCTCTCCTGGCATGGCCCCAGGGCACCTGGCTGGCAGCAGCTGCAGCCTGAGCTCCTGGGCTCGTCCGAGGGCTTGGGCTGCAAGTGCTGCCTCGGAGCATGTCCCTGCTTAATAAACAGAGCAATTTTTGCCTGTGCATTAGGCCAGACATGTCCCCCTACCTCTATCTAGGTCAGCAAAAGCCTTAGGAAACACTGGGGGAAAAAAAAAAAAAAAAAAGAAAAAAAAAAGAGGAAGAGACCTTCCTATTTTTAGGTTGTTTTAATTGTTTTTCATGCTTTTCATAACAGCTGAGAGGAAACTCTTCCCTGAGAGTGCCACTTCCCCTTGCACACCTGTTCTGGGAAGATCTGGAATTCTCAGCCTCTCCTCCACCACAGCCCAGTCATAGCATCAGCTTTGCTGCTCCTGTGGTTCCCTCTCAAGCTCATAATTTTCCTTCTTCAAGGAAAGAAGCTTCTTCAAGCTTCTTCAAGCTCTGTGATTTTCCTTCTTTCTTTCTTTCTTTCTTTCTTTCTTTCTTTCTTTTTCTTTCTTTCTTTCTTTCTTTCTTTCTTTCTTTCTTTCTTTCTTTCTTTCTTTCTTTCTTTCTTTCTTTCTTTCTTTCTTTCTTTCTTTCTTTCTTTCTTTCTTTCTCTCTTTCTTTCTTTCTTTCTTTCTTTCTTTCTTTCTTTCTTTCTTTCTTTCTTTCTTTCTTTCTTTCCTTCTTTCTTTCTTTCTTTCTTTCTTTTCTTTCTTTTCTTTCTTTCTTTCTTATGAATGAAAATACTTCAACTGTGCTGAAAACCCTGTCTCTGGCAGAGAACAAGATTCTAGTTGTACTTTTTTTCAGTCCTATTTTTTACCCCCCAAGACCATTACCTGGTGCAGCATCACAGCAACCCATGGGGACTTGAGTATTTATCTCACAGTTTGCCCTCTGCCCTGGCAGCACATCCATCTGGGCACTTCACCTCACATACTTCTGGAAAGATCCCTCTCCCAGTAATAGTTCCTGATGGAAATATTCTGTGTCTGCTGACTCTCAAGATTTCCCAGGCTTTTTTTCCCCAGAAAGCTGTAATTTCAGGCACTCTTAGCACCCACTCTCACATGGCAAAATCCAGGAGTGCCTGTTTTTTACACATGTAGAGCAAAAAGTCTTTTATTCAGAATTTGTTTAAGAGCATTACACTAATGCACCAGTGCCTGTGTCTTTCCTGGGAGTAAATGCAGGATGTCAGAGTTCATGCTCCTGTGGGCTGTGCAAGCACTGCCTTCAGTGGCCTGATGGTGGTCCTGGGCTTAGATGCCAGTCATTTTTAGGAATAAGGGGTTTGCTGTGTCAAATGGGTGACAACACTTCTGTCACAATGTCTTTTACAGTACCTCCAGTGATGGTGGTTCCAGCGTGGGTTACAGCAAGCTCTAAAGGGTTGGACTACCATGATTATTTATTTAGTATTTCTCCAGCTCTGGTCACAGGTATGGACCCAGCAGTGACAATCCCGTGTTCTTGTATGTACAGGGCAAGAACATGGGGTAATGGCCTCAGTAATTTTCCACCTATTTTAGGAAAGGGATGTCCTGCACAGGACACTGGGTGATCCTCCTCAAAACACTTCTCATCCACTACATTCTTGTCTTGTCTTGAACCCAGGTGAAAGTTTAACATCTGTTCCTCTTCTAGGAGAAGTCCCAGAGGTCACCCAGCTGCCGTGAGCCAACTCCTCTTTCAGGATTTGTAGATCTGAGCAACAGCATCCACTGGCAACTGCTGTCAGCAAACTCATCCGTGATCACTGATCCAAATTTGGATCAAATCCTTACAGCCCTCTTCTCTAAACAATGCTCTGTTCTTCACATTAAAATAAAAGTTGTTATTTATACAACAGATGCACCTAAAACACCCACCAAGATGAAGACTCAATTGTGGTAGGCACTACAAAAACAAGCAGTAATCCCCCAAAGAACTGTTTAAGTAAGGGACTGATATTTTGTTCTCCTAGGATGACTGGTCAGAGTGAATGTTTAAAATCTGTTTCTATTCAGGAAAAGTTGTTGGGCTTTTCCTCCTTGCAGTTCTTGATAGCACATATAAAGCATTAAACACAACTGTGTGTGACTTTGCAACTCCAGCCTCAGGTAGGAAAGGTGTGCAGGTCCTGCCAGTACATCCATGGACTCTGAAGCAGAAATTTCTGCCTGAATCAGGATAATGGTGAGCTGGGCATTGCCCCTCACTTAAAACTCCCACCCCACAGTGGATATGTGATCACAACAGGTTCCACAGAGAGGAGCCATCCTGCTCTGATGCATCCTGCCAGAAAAGCATATTTCTGCCTGCCTGCTGCTGCTCTCTCTTTATGGATGTGCCCCAAACAATCACTTTTAGAGCAGTTTGAGTCCCAGGCTTGCCTGGGTGCACTTTGAAGCAGTTTGTTCTAAGCCAGTCATGTTCACTATCCTAATCTGACATGAAGCCTGATGGAAAAATCTGTGATCGATTATAGCAGCGGCCAAAGAGATATGAGAGGAAAGCAATGCAAAAGAACAGATATCAATCACTGGCTCACAACGGGCCTAAAGAAGGTAGCTGGTGATACTCTGAATTTGAAGGCAGTGTAGCACATCTTTCTGCTGTTGTAGGTAAACACTCCCAGCTGCAGACTGTTTGTCTTACAGACAGACCGATTCGGTAAAAGTGGATTTTGAAGTATGGATTTTGTTGGAAGGGGTTAAAATAAACTATTGGTTTGTTACCTTGAAAACGGTGTAGCATGTAATGAGTGTTTGCAGCAGTTTCACAGCTGTTTATTACTCTTCTTTTTAAGCTTCTGAGTGTTGAGGGGTTTTTGTTTAGATTTACACTTTTTAATTGATTGAATGTGAAATATACGATGGAACAAATTTGTATTGAATAAGAAATAGCAGACATGATCAACAAACTTTAATGTTGAGTTAGCTTTTTTCTCGTTGCTGGACAAGATCATACTTCAAAGCAAATTAAAAATGTGAAGCCAAATCCTGATTGCAATGCAGGCAACAGAAATCTTCCTGTCAGCCTCAATAAAAGCAGGTGTAAGTTTTCAGTATTAGTCCAGTCCATCCAATTCACATGTCTTTCTGTCTTTATCTAATCTAATACATGGTTGTGAGATAAATTACAGAAGGGTATGATAAATTGCATTGCTATTCATTTTTGGCAAGATCACCTATACACCGGCCACTAATTCATCTCCGCCAGGATCCGCCGTAACACACGGGATCCTTGAAACAGCCTCCAAACGCTGTCATTTCATTTTCTTTTAAGGAAACAAAGAGATTATATCTGCTGGCAAATAGCCTACTTACCCTCACCAAAATAAATGATACCTCACCGTGACCTCTGTAAAATCATGGTTATAAAAGTATCAAAATGTATTTATAGCATTAGGAGTCACAAAGATATTAGGTCCCTCTACTCTGTTTGAGTGGAAAACTATGATATGTTTTAGACTGAGGGATTTCAAAATGGGAAATGATGACATGGTTTAGGTTAGGGATTTCAAAGAGTGTTTAATTTGTTTAATTCTGTTTTCATGAGGTTTTGATGTTCTTTTCTCAGATAATACAAACAAAACACACAACATTGGGTAAGAAATCTGCAATACATTGTAACAATTTTTTTCTGGTCCTTTTTTAAAGCTGTTCACTACTCTTGAACAAAGCACCATCCTGATTCACACCAGTACCACACACTCACACTTCTCTGTTGGGTACCATTCACATCCATCTGTGAGCTCAAAGAGCAATTTACTTCCCATTAAAGCAAAAAGGGGAGACATCTTCTTTCCCCTTACACCCACCAGATCCATCCCTGCCTTCCACAAGAACTCTGCTGGGCAGCACCAGGACACTCCCACACAAAGCTGCTGCCAAGCCCATCCATGGTGGACACCCTTGGTCCCGCCACCATTGTGGGCTGTTGGGTCTGCCAGGGCTTCACCCTGAGCCAACCCCATGTCCCAGACCAACGTCCCACCACTCTCCTGCCAAGGAAGAGGGGAAGCTGATTGCAGTTTTGGCTGGGGTGCCCGTGCCCCTGCTCAGTACCAGCCCAGGAAATTGTTTTCTGCTCCTCAGTATTTGACTGCCAACTTCCTCCTCCTCATCCTGCCAGAAATCACTGGGAAACGGTGCCATGGATGATCCAGCAGCTGCTGAATTTCACACAGGAGACCACTTATCACTGAGGTGCAGCAAAGTGATTTTGAATATCAAGATTTTAAAGAAATTTGGGGCATTGTGAGATGAAGGACATTATTTACTTCAGAATCCCTGGAAACAGTACTTAAACCAGAGCATGTATTGCAGGATGATGTGAAAAGCTGGCCTCATGAGATGTAAAATTTTCTTGATTATTTCAGGGAGATGAAGGCTTCATCCTGCACTATTTAGGAGCTGTTGAGGCATAATGGCCACGTCCAGCTAATTGGATGCATTGCTATAGGCACTTGAGAAATGTGATAGACAGATGCATTCAGCTAGAGAGATATCCCTTGGTGCAGAGAGCTGAAGTCAATTAGGGAGTTAAATTGTGAAAGATTTGACCTGATGTCATTTATATCTTGAGTCATAATTAACACTTAAAGTTCAACTCTATAGCAATTTTCTTTTAATAACACTTAAAACCTATATAGAGCTGAAAGAATTGCGCAGACGTGATGAAGGATGACTCGAGTGCGTGCCTGAATTTCTGCGTCAGTAATTAATCCTCAAAACACCTTTGTGAGGCCTAGGGGGAGAATCATTTCTCTCCAGTTTCTCCTTTGAAGAGAAGCAGGGTTTGCCCAATGGCTCCCCAAAGTCTCTGGCACCTGGAGATAAGGACAGAAGCTCTTTCAGGTGCTAAACCAGCAAACACTCAGCTCAGCCGAGCTCCTGCCTTTTTGTCTTGCTGGATTTTTTAATTTTACTACAATCTTTAGAAATATCATGGACAAATTACTTGTCAAATGGCCTGGGCTTTCCAATTAAAATCTGTGCAAATGCAGGACCTAAAAAATCTGTCACAAACACAGCTTCTGCCTCAAAGGTTTTCATACAGATGAAATATGAATCTCACTGGGGGAGGAAACACTCCCTGAGAGTGAGACCTTGTAAGATGGGATTCAGATTGCTGCAGATTTTTATGGTCAAGTTGTAACTGCCCATAAAGTGGGGGCAAAATGGAAGTGCTGACAAAACTTTTAAACTACAACAGTGGAAATGGCGCCGCAATAATTTATAATCTACAAGCAGCTTTGGATTTATTATCACAATGACAAATGCACTGTCATTGTTAATAGGATATTTCCCAGCAAGGACTTCTTGTTATGCAAGCCAGGTTCACTATGTCATGCAGCATGATAGCAATAAAGTCTACAAGAATTTGTAATGAACTTCAATTACTAATAGATTATGGTTAATGGGAAATATGTGCAGTAAAGATATGGGTTTTTATATGCACCTTCTGGTATTCTACAAGGCAATGATTTATGCTACAATTTCTGTTAACATTCTCCAGTATGGAAAAAAAAAAAAAAGCCTAAATTGGTGGAAAGCCACTCCATCCATAACAAATATTTAAGATAATTTTGCACATCATGTAAATGAAGATGTAAAATTAGATATTAATCCGTTTCATTTTAGCATTTGTATTTTTATTGAAAATGAAGACTTTGGCCTACTGTGTAATGACATTAAAAATCCTATCATGGGCTGCAAGCATGAATTACCCCAATGCAGGAGTGGTGACAGCAGCCGAGCTGTGAGAGCATTTGTTCAATTTGCTGTAGTAATTAACGGAGCAGTGAGAATATTTTTCTATGTATGATTTAAAGTAGCAGCCCTGAAGCTGCTTGGGCAGATGTGGTTGATGTGGAGGGACACATGCATGGAGCCTGGGCTCTTTGGAGGGGCTCAGCCTTTTCCTCCCCCATTGTGGCTCCCCCCAGCCTTTGAGGCATCGCTCCAAAGCCGTGCCTCACTCATGGACATTCCCTTCCCTGCACAGCAAACCTCCCACGGGAATTCCTCTGGGAAATAATCACCTGACACAGCATCAGAGCCACAAGCTCACGCTTACTTATCAGAGGGACACAGGCCCAGGTGTTTGCCTGTTGTTTCAAAAGACTCCCTCCTCTTCCTCCTCCTCCCTCCCTCCTTCCAGCTTTTTTCCCCTGTACCTGCTTTAGAATCTGTATATTCCAGGTTTATGTGCTCATGAAATGAAAAGAAAAAGGAAAGTCTCCCAATTTAAAAACAAGCACTGCTCAGAGCCATCTTTGAGAAAAACAGAGATGCAATATTAAGGATTGCATATACCCAGGGTCACATTTCGTATCTAAACCATATATTGAGCCAAAAATGGGCACCCATGCATGAAGAGCTTTCAGGATCATTTCTGGTATATTTTTAATACAGGTATCCTGAAGCCAAACTTGATCCAATCAGTACTTTTCTGGTTTAATAACATTGCTCTCAATGAACTACTGTAGAAAGCCTTCATTTCTTTAGGGCTGCAAGCCAGGAAAATATGGAACTGGGGTTTGATCTTGTTACAAGGTTTTTGGTGAGAGCATAAAGGGAATGGCTTCAAAGTGGCAGAGGGCAGGTCTAGATTAGAGATTAATAAGAAATTCCTGAGGGTGGTGAGGGCCTGGCACAGACTGCTGTGCAAATCCCAGTCCGTGGACAAACTGTACTTCCCAACCCTGCTGTGGAATAGCAGTGTCTCACTGAACAATTAGGGTGATTCTCACATGAAAATGTGGTTCTCCACTCTATTAGGAAGTTGTTTGAGAGATTTACAAAATGTCCTTCAGTTTTTACGGTAAAATGAGCATAAAATTGTGCTTCCCCACATTCATTTCCTTCTAAATAATACTTAAAGTACTTGCTTCTTGAAAATGTGTGAATGTGCTACAAATTTAATATTAAAACTAATTTACCCCTTAAGTGGGCTCTGCTGATTCAGTTTTCCCCCAGCCCCTTAACACAAACTGTTGCAAGATACAAAATGGAGTTTACTGTATTTTCCCCCTCCCAGTTTTTAATGAATTCTCCTCAGAAGCAAAACAGGGGAAGGAGCTCTCTGTGCATTCACACTGAATATTTTTGTCTGTGAGTATGTGGTCAAATCCTCCTCTGTTCTCTCCAGATCAGCTCTGCTCCTTCTCATCTTTCCAGCTCTCTCCCACATTTTCAGAGCAAGTCTCCTCCAAAACTGCTAAAACCCATTTTTCTTTTTTTTTTTTTTTTAAAGTCTGATAAACAATAAAACAGCAGGATCTTCAAGGGCATCTTATTGCAGGGTTTTGTTGCTGGATTAGTGGTTTTTTGGTTTTGTTCTGGCATTTCTGTGGCTCCCTGAGATATCTCACCCCTGACAGGGTTGATGTGGCAATATTCAGCAGTCACCTGCTTTGCAAGCACCATTTAGAAAAGGTCACTGACAGCCCAAAAGAGCCACGAAAATAAATGTAACTTTAATTTGTTTCCCATTAGAAATGTGTGCAGCAATCTGTTCTAATGAGAGATTTTCTTTCTTTCCTGCTCTGGCATGTGACCACAGCAGCTCACAGATACACTGAGGTCTTCCAATGCAAGAGCCTGTGCACATAACTGGATAAATTGGCAATAGACTTTGTCCTGTCCCACAGAGGATTATCATGGAAACATTCTAAAATCTACCAGAATTAACACTGGAGAAGTTTGTGTTTCAAATAACTTGCCCTAAAATAAATATAAACAGCTATTATGCCCAATATGATCTCTTGAAATCACTTCAAATCATTAATAATCTATATTGTATCAGAAATGTGTGTGCAAAAATAAAACCTAATTCCTTGCAGCTAAAGTATTACCTAAAGTAAACCATTTCAACACTGAATCAAATTATTTCAATGGCAGAAATCACACCTGTCTCAGGGGATAAATTGAGTATTCAGGCTGTTAAATCCATTCAAGCGACTCTATTGTATCCCACTATGTATTGTGCCTTGTAGAGAGAAAACAGTTCTGAAAACTATAAAATCATTTAGCAAAACAAATGCATCAACCACAACAGCCTCACATGGAGAAGAGGCTGAGGAGGTGAAACCCCTTCTTGCTGAATACTTTGTGTTGTGAACAGATTTACCTAACACAATGCCATTGAAAATGAAAAAAAAAATGCTACTAGAACCAGTCATTTTGGCACCAGAGTTTATCTTTACATTTTTCTTGTTACAAAGCTCACAGGTCAGGGGAAGGCTGGGACCAGAAGCATTGTGTGGTTAATTAAAAATACAAAAAAAGCTCTGTGTGACTGCAGCAGCTGATTCCTAACAAAGACTTTGCATCAGGGCTCACCACTGAAATCCACCTCTCCAGGACAGTTGTTACCAACCCTGTGCCTCAACCATCTTCCCTTGCATCCCTCCTGCAGTGCCAGTATGGACCTGGCACACAAATGGCTCTGCAGATACATCATAAAGTGAAAACACAGAAAGGGGGAGGCTGTGCCATGAAATGGAGATGCCTGCAGAGGCAGGAGCAGGCAGACATTGAACGTGCAGCTGTGAGGCCACTTTCACAGGAGCTGCAGATCTGGTGTGAGGTCTTGAAGTCACAAGCTCAAGAAACCCCACCAAAGTTCCACCCAATGACTGGTCATTCTGAGCCTGCACTCCTGCCAGCTGCATCAAGAAGTTGCAATTTGCTTATTTAGTCTGTAGAGGGTTTTTAAATGAATATGGTGGAACCATGTGTAGTTCTGGATTATTCCTTAGGGAATGGTCAGGTTTCTGCAGGGCCTGAGTGGATGGTCTCAGTTATAGCTGATTACACAACATCTGTATGATAAAACACAATTTACTGCCTAGTGAGTTACACATCCATAGATTAGTGTAGAATTAATCAAGTATTAAAGCTCGCTTATAAAAACAGATGTTAATACTGATTTCTTAACCAGCTCCAAAAATTATTATCAGTGCTGAAGTAAATTAAGCCATTTATAAAAATGCAAAAATGCCTTCAGCTGTTAACAATTTGTATCTCTTTGCTTTGGATCAAGAAGAAGAGGTTAACTCATGGCTCAATCACTATTACACCCAGGTTGTTATTGAAAAACACCTTTCCATCTCTGATTTCACTGCATCCAGGCTTCCTTAACTCTTCCATTACCTGACGCTTCAGTTCAGGAGGAGCATTTTTCACAAAGTCCATTGTTTCTGTCAGGAAGTCCAGCAAGAGCTCCCCCTCTTTGTCCCCTTCAATGAAGCAGCTCGTTATGTCCATGTGGGATGGGAGCTCGTAGAGCTGGTACTTCAGCCCAGCTGAGTCCAGCATCCTCGACAAATCAGCACAGGAAGCATAAGTGCACAGGTCCTCCAAAGGGAAAGAAGACCCATACTTCTTCCACAGCGTTTCCCAGCCGCTCTTTCCTAAGAGATAAGCCACCAGGAAAACATTCAGAGTTCAGGAAAAACGCTGTTTGAAGCAGTTTTGATTGTCTGGGGTTTTTAGCTGTTGTCATCATTGCAAGTGGGATCTTTCCAGAGCTGGGGCATGGTGGAGTTGGCTGCCTCCCTGCTTCTGTTCCTCAGGTTTGGGGGCTGCAGGAGTGGGTGGACACCTACCCTGGAGCTCCAGCACCCCTCCTTGAGCCTCCAGCTGAGGCCAGAGCAGTTCACACTTGTGTACCTCTTCTAAAGAGACATTTTATAGAGCAAACCAGCTGGGTAAATTGAAAAGTCCCCACACATGTCTTCAGATCTTTATTTTCCCCTAGCCTGGACCTCTGATTCAGTATTTCTACTATAAATCATTTTTAGAAGAATTACTCAGAATGACTGGACAGGATGAAAATAACTTTGAGCCTAATAAGCAGCTCTTGAAAGTTACAACAATAATTCTCCCTAGGTACTAAAACCAGTTACTCACGGTTTTGCAGTTGCTTTATCTGCAAACAGTTATTTATAGTCAAATAAACAGTTTGGTGTTTAGAAGAGAGACTACAATATTTTCTTTCACCTGCTGGAAATTGAATGCGGAGCACTAATTGCAGGAAATGTGCTGGTGTCAGTGTTGTGTGACTCAGTGCCACTGGAGCTGAGCAATTATCCCCAGCGTTATTTCAATGGCTCTCGGAAGGCTCAGATCATGGCACTGCTGCTGTTTGCCAGGCGGTGTCAGACCCAGCCCCGGCACATCCTGCCCTCCTGGACCAGGGGATCTCAGCCCCCACCACTGACCCGGCCTCTCCCACCAACGCTGCTCCTCGGCTTTGAATTAACACGCCCCGGTGTGTTTGCGTTGCCTTTTGTGAAATGAGCTTTGTTCTGATGATCTTTCAGTAACTCCTTTTGCTTCAATGCTTATTTTCATGGCACTTCTTCCTTCCCTCTCTATTCTCTCGTGTTCCTCAAGGTTTTCCCCTTCTTTTCCTCTCTGCTGTTCTGAGTCCTGATCCTCTCTCCCACTTTTTTGTTGCCTCAGCAATTTCTGCTCCATCAGACAACATGGAGTCATCTGGCCCAGAGAGGACTTCAAATACTTTTCATGAACTCAGAACTTTAATAATTTTGATTTTGAATAGGCACACATTCTTTCCTGTATTCATATTTTATGAATATCCAAAGGGACAGGTTGGAAAGCAAGCAAGTGGAAAAGAGTTTTAATTGACTATATGCAAGTAATCAGCAACAGTCTGATATTACGATCTATTCTTGTTCAGCCAAAGAACATGAACAGGTTTTTTCAAATAATTTAAAATACAGATTTCTTGTTGTAAACTGATTGAAAACACTTCAAACCAAAACTATTTGGGGAAAAAAAGTAATTGAATAAATTCAGGTCAGAAGTGCCTCTTTGTAATGGATGCTTCATGAGCAAAATAAAAGGAACCTCATCACGTTTGCAGACGTGGCCAAATTCGATGAGAAATTAAACCTCTGAACAAATAATGCTTAACATACCTTTCAGAGTTGTTAGATGTGACTGTTGACACAGCTGAAATTTCCATAGCTTTTGAGGCAAATTAAAGGCTTTCTAGAGTCAAATTAGACTCCACCATAGCGCTGTCTCTGGCATACCTTGCCCACAGCATTAAAAGGTTGCCGTTTACTCTGCTTTAACATTTTCCTGCTAGATTGACCACAGAGCGTCTCTGTGAGATCTGGAACAGCCTGTTTTGTACCCAAAATGATGATATTAAGGAAATGGGCAGTTTGAGAAGAAAATGAACCATATGTGCTCCAACACCTGCTGTATGGCACTTGCGAGCCCCGCCGTGGCCGTTTGCTCAATGCCACAATCTCTGGGAGAGAGAAAATGCAGTGCCCAGCCTGGGAAGCCTCTTCCAGCACACAGCAGAGGCTGGAGGGGCTCCTGTGAGTGAGAGCTGCAGGATGGAGCCTCTCCTGCTGAGGGGCCTCTGCAGCCATCCATCACTGGGCAGGCTGTAGGATGGGGAAGGGCAGAAAAAGACGTTTTGTGCCCATGATGTGGGGGGTTTTTGGCTCATAAATCCTTGGTGTTTATGACCCACTCAGACACAAACAGTGGGCAGGTTTCAGAGGATGTCTGTTCACCTCTATGGCCTGTGCTACACACAGGAACCCCAAAGGTCCTCACAGCCCTTTCCTGACTGAGCAGTGCTGGTGGAGCAGCTCTCACCTGACACCAGGATAATGAGGAGCTTCGCCTGCGATTCCAGGAGGCTGTGGAAATACCGGATAGTTGCTGGGATATCTTTCACATAATAGAGCATCTGTAAAGAGCAGAGACACTTAGAGGCATCCTGGTGACTATTATAACAGGTAGAGCTGTTAAAGGAACCAGAGGGGGGCAATCCTGACAGGAAAGCAGGGACAATGAGGCACATTAGGAAGGTGTGGGCAGTGAGCTCACACTGCAGGCTCAGCGCTGTCATGCCCTGCCTGCTCTCTGGCACTGCCAGGACTGAGCTCATGTTCATTCATCAACCTGAGACAAAGAGATTTGCCTTTCTTCAGTGAAGGCTTCAGTGAACTTGGAAATTCAAAGGCAATTTCATGAAGAGGACAAGGGGCTTTTGAAGACACTACCTAAAATGTATTCTTAGTTGACTGCCACCCACAGCCTGGTTAATAGGACTACTGTGCTCAAAGCTGCTTTTCATTTCTGCAGTTCATTTATGCTAAAGCACTTCAAATTACTGGGAAGTAAACTCACCTTTCTTCCCCTACCAGTGGATAATGAGGTCACATACTTCATGCATACTTTTAACAGCTGAGTCTTTGACAACATTTACTTTGCAGAGACTCTTACCTGGATCATGTGAATGAAGTCCCATTTTTTAGTCTTCTTTTCTGCATTCATTCGACTTTCATATTCATTAGCTGTCTCCTTGTGCCAGGTAAAGTTTATGTTCTTGAGGTTTGATGCCTGAGCCACAAGCTCTGAAATAGAGAAGGCAGGACAAAGTTATCTCAATTGCAAATACGGGGCTGATTTCCACTCAGCTTTAATACATCCAAGAGCCATATTTAGGTAGAGAGTTTTGGTACCAGTCTAACACAACAGTGGAATATCTAAAACCTTGAGCCCATGTGTGAGGAGAAGGCTGTAGAGGGCTTTAAAGGACAAAATTTCAAGAGAGTCTGTTTCTTTTCCTTTTGATCCCTCATTTGAGCTCCTCTGGTGTTTACCTGAGCTAAAGAAAAAAAAAAGCAATTTCTTCCCCATGACTGGCTCAAGCTGAATTAAAAGATGTTGACTGGGGTGAATTGTTATGAGGCCACAAGCAGCACATTTCATGGTGAACAGAAGGGCTGATGGCCCCAGCACTTATGTGCCACACAAAACCCAAGTGGCCGAGCAGGAGTCAGGCCATGGTGGAGGATTTTCCCCACGTAAAAACAGGTGCTCAAGGATGGATCAAAGCAGGGGTCTCTTGAGAAGAGAAACACAATGAAAAAGTTGAGAAGGGCAGAAAAAGCAAATGTGTTCTTCTAAATTTGTGTAACTGGGATGGTAGGAGAGGGAAGGAGCTTTGTTCCAAAAGCAAGGACCCCTCTCTTGACATTCAGCGGCTTCTGTGTTGAAACAATTTTCCAGAATCCCACAGTTCTGACCAACTTCTTCAGGCAAAAGAGATGGCAGTGTTTTGAAGCAAAGAGCTTTAAGGAATGACACATGGCATGCCTTCAGACCTCAATACAATGCACATCAGCAACTGAGGAAAACAGAAATTTGGAGAAGTGGATTCAAAGAATAAGTTACACTGAGGGCCTGGCTCACTGCTGCATTTCCTTTGTTTTTATGGGAGCAAAAGAGAGATAATTTCACAATGCAGGGGATGCTGGAATACTAATGTCCATCTGCTGGCATATGGAGCTCATCTCACCGCGTGGCTGCCTGGCACTCACGATCGCTCCAGGACAAAGCCGGCCCTGATTCAGTTCCTGTGCTTCACTGGAGCTAGCATCAATTTAAAACTTCCATGGCCCAAAGGCAGGCTGAGCCTTAGCTACAGAACACATGTTCAGAACAACAGGCTTTGCTAAGACAGAGCCTTTACACCACTAACAACAACGTTTCTCCTTTTGGGCTCTGATTTGGACACGTCCCCGTCAGGCAGATGAGAAATGCTCCATCAGTGCTTATCTCCTCTCTTCTGTGGCTGGAATGGGCCACCCCTTTCAGATGCTGCCACTGTTACTCTGTTAGCTTCCATTTATCAGTCACGGGCCCCAGCACTGGCATTTCAGATTTCATTTGCTGTTCTAAACTCAGAAGCAGCTCTTATCCCCTCACCAATAATCTGGGGCAATCTGGTTCAGTTTAATTGTTGGCCTGACTGCAAGGAGGAGCTGGGAAGAAAACGGAATTGCTTTCCAGGCTGAGCCTTCAAATTCTAGGAAGTGCAAGTTCATTATGGGATTATGGTGAAATTATGCCTAAATATTCATCTGAATCCATTATGAAAACCTTTCCTACCTTTTCCCCTGGGCTCAGCCCAGGTTGTTTTCCCAGCCAGAAGCTGGTTGTGTACCTGATGGTGCCATCCAAGCTGGGCTGCCTGCAGCTGAGCACTGGTGATGCAGCTCGGCTGTGGGGCCACCAGCACGCCAACCATGGCCACCAAGGGATTCCAGCAGGAATGAAGTAAAGGCACAGCCTGTCCATGAGGCTTTGAGAAAAGCCTCCTCTGCATGCCACAGCCTAAGAGAAACCTGAGTTTGTCATCACTGCACATCCCAGTAGGGAGTTTCTCTCATGAGCTTGGCTTCTCCTTCCCATGGAGAAAGCATTTGGTGAGGCAGGAAACATAACTACTGAATCCTCAGAGGCACAGACAACGTTTCTAATTCTCTACAGAAAATCTTAGGCCTCAGAAACCTAATTAATGGTAGCTACTGGGGACATGATTAATTACCAAATAAGAGAGTTTAAAGAAAGAAATTCAGATGAATATTTAATTTCTAGTTTAGCATAAAACTTAAAGTAAGGACAACATTTTATATTTTATTTAACTTTCTCCTGGAAAGAAACTCACTGCAGTAGGATAGGACTGTCATTTAATTGGTGGTAAATTGTGGGACCACTGTGAAGATTCAGAGCAAATCCAGCCCAGTGTAGCCCAGACAGGACAGAAATTCTTTGTTCAAGTGCACAAACTGTCTTACAGAGAAGTTGCTGTGTTGCCCACCCTTCACAATTTCAGCCTGCAGCAACATAAAAGCTCCAGGGATTTTGTACAAGGCATCTTTTAAAAGATCAGGTATGTGTTAAATAGAGAAAGATATTAAAAAAATTAATTTTTTCCTGGGAGCCTTTGGTGCTTCCAGTGATTCTGAGCTACCTCACTGCAGAGAGAAAGGGATTGTTGCTTTTTTTTCCTTTGACTTCCACGAGCTGATCCACACTGGGAATGCTTCATTTTTAAGGATTTAAGCAAGAGCAGGATTGGAGATTTGCAATGAGGTTTTACAGCCCTGTATTTACTATGGTTTGGAGTGTTTCCAGCAAGGGCCTCAGCTGGTGAGGTTCATTCCTTGCTGTCACATCCATTCAGCAGCCACTCTCCAGCCAGGTGTGCCCTGCTCAGGGCTGGGGTCACCTCCCTCAACACCGGGAGGTGAATCCTGGTGGGCGCTAATCCAGGGATAACCAAACCCTGCGTTGCTATTTAATGCTCACTTTGTAGGGCAGTTTGATCAAAGTACCCTCGTTAACACTCAATCCTTCTCGGAAAATGTTTCATTTTCCTTCATGGATGCTGCTTAGACCTTTGGGCTGGGGGAAGAAGCTCTGAGCCCCAGAGCACACGGCAAAAGTCTTTCCCATCACTCCCGCTTTCCTTTCCGTGTTTTCTAATTCAAAGCCTGGTAACTAATTCGGTGCCCCACTGTGAGGTTTAGTTATTTGTTGGAAACGATTTTCAAGATGTGAGAGAATTACCATGAGACACTAAAATTTTCCCTTTGATGCTGAGGAAGGATCCTGGTTCAATACAAGTTGAAGTGGAAAAACTTTCTGAAATGCAGGGATTTCATTCCATTCCCATACAATCACCCATCACTTCCCAACTTGTTTAGCTTTTAAAGTCTGTCTAGCCAGGCATTTGCCATGCAGAGTTCTTTGCAGTGTGAGAGACTAAGATTTTAATGAGAGTGAACATTGTTGAGAAGCAATGATGGCAAAAAAGCATGAAATTTTGAATTTTTTAACTTTTTAGAGACGGTTCTGACAAGGAGGCATTTGAGCACAGGGTCATCCACCTTTCAGCCTTTTTAATGCATGTAAAATAATTAATGTGAATTTTATTTATTTAATGTAAAAATACCTTTGTACTTGGAGATTTGGACAGCACTTGGCTCTATCACATCGTTGTTGATGGTGACCCCGGGATATCTGGCTCGTATTTTTGAGAGGATCTGCAAGTCCATCTCACCTAAAGAGGCAGGAGACACAAAACAGAGAATGAAAACAAACCTCAGGCGAAGGAAATCTCCATCCGCATCACACCCTCAGCCTGGCAGAGTGATTTCTGCCATTGATGTACAGATGCACCACACAGGTCCAAGCAGCTGCTTTGTATTCTCAGTAGGTTGTAACTGGAGATTGAACCCTAGGACTTGAGAAAAATGTAAATATCAGTCCCAACTCTCTTAATTTCTCCTCTCTGACTGGCACCAGCAGGGCCAAGGAAAACCAGACACAGCCATGCTTGACCTCTTCTTTTCTGGACGTGGTCTAACCTGGAGGGGGAGATCCTACACGACTCTCACGGTGCCAGCTCTGATGGTTCCAAGTCACCAGCAAACTTGGCAGGATTTCTTAGGAGTCAGTAGGAGCAGTTTTAGCCAGGCACCTCACTGCTTACAAGGTCATGTGGGGGAGGGAAAGGGAATATGTGTTTACACTGGAATCAGAGACAATATTCATATCTGTTTGTCTTTAGTGTCCTGGGACTTTTCCCAAAAGAATGACAAACAGAGCACATACCATTAGTGTTTAGCTAACCCTTGCTTACAGAATACCCCAGAGATGGCTGTATTTCATGTTTGGGTTGAGGAAGAGTTCTCTCTGAACACTGCTCAGGCCAGCTGTAATTATTTTATTGATGGATGTACTGGTTGATCCAAGATTTCAAAATTTAAAAATAGCTCCATCATTCTCAGCCAACTCACCCCATCTGCAATGTAGGAAACTCAGGGGGATGATATTTCTAACCCAGGCATGGGTCCAGGGACAATATCCTGCTGTCTTGCTCAACTTTCTCCAACCTTTGCTTATTGTGCTTGGATAGATTTTAGGTGGAAAAAATAACAGCAGAATAAATTAAGGTAAGAAAGAGTGAAACAGAGGGTAACTACAGTGATTAATAGATCCAGGGGTCGTGTTATAAGTAAATATTGAGCTTTGTCCTGGAAAATTTACTTGTGCTTGCACAAAACTCCATGTTATAAAATTCCTTACAAATTAACAAAGTTTTGTACTGAATGGAAGGCCACACAGCAAAGTTGTGGAATGGAAGACAACCCTGATGGCCAGACAGGCCCTTGCTGGGGGGCTGTGGAAGGAGGACCTGCACAACCTCTGCCCACCCTCATCATTTTCAGAGCCCCTGGACTCACATCACTTCAGCATTAGCTCCATCTGCAGAGCATTTGAGGAACAAAAGGAAAGCGCTGGGCACTAAATTGCCCATTTGTGCCCAGAGGACATAACATACAAAGTGAGGAAAAGTTGCATTTTTTCAGACTTAGGTGTCTTTCTTAAAGCAACCAGCAACACCAGCATTCACATGGCATCTCTGGAAGCAGTTCTCTGAGGGAGGGAAAGTGAATTTCTGAGGCAGCAGAAATAGCTGCAGCTTTGCTATCGCTGCAAGTCCTGCACTCTGTAGTCTGCCATGGTAAAATTTGGGAAGACAGACTTTGTAATGAACTACTGCAATTGTTTGAGTTTTGGTTGCTTTACCAACTTTCCATAAAATCATTTAATCCTTTGAAAAGGCTGTGCAGGTCGTGATTAAAATTAAAAAAAAAAATTTGAATTTTGTATTTCCACAAGCAGGTAGGTTCATTATATTCCCTTCCGCTCTTGTGTGGCCAAATCACCCTTGTACTGTTCTTAACCGAAAAACCCACCCCTTTGATTCATAATTTCCTCCACAGCCTTAACTGACTTCACTTAGCTCTTTTATATGCAAACAAGTGTCCCGAGGCATTTTACAGTCAGATCGGTGGCAGCTTGCATTATCAACAATTTGGCAATTAGGCTAGCCGAATTATTTAAACTCTCCAACACAATTACCTTTTAAAGGCTACCACTATGTTCGCCATTAAGTTTCTAATTAAACATTTTACGTAACGGGATAGTTTATAGCCCAGTTGCTGCTTTATAGCAGCGCTGATGACTTTTATGGTTTTTAAAGGTACAGAGTGCGGCGCGCTGGAGTGTGAACTCCATAAGGAGCGGGGTTTGGGAGCTGTAATGGGATGGGATGCTGCAGTTAATGGGTTCTTGTCTCCCGAGGTGGGAGAGCGGAGAGGAAAAGCTTTCCTGCCGTGCCCCCTCCCTGGGAAGAGCAGGGCCGGTGGGGTCGGGGCAGCAGCTCCATCGCTGCTGGAAGGAAGGTCCTGGCCCCCCCGCACCAGCCAGGACTGGCTGCAGGGATTTGGGAACCGTGGTTAGAACCAGTGAGCAGACGGGGCTGGGTGATTTGGGACTTTCACATCACAAAGTGGGTTTTGCCTGCCCATAATTGATCGATGGCAAGGTGGATGTCTCTGGCCAGGGAGTGGAGTATTGCACTAAGTAAAGTGTTCCTGTTAAAAACATCCATCCATCCATCCATCCATCCATCCATCCATCCATCCATCCATCCATCCATCCATCCATCCATCCATCCATCCATCCATCCATCCATCCATCCCTTTCTTTTCTTTCTTTCTTTCTTTCTCTTTCTTTCTTTCTTTCTTTCTTTCTTTCTTTCTTTCTTTCTTTCTTTCTTTCCTTCCTTCCTCTCTTTTTTGTTTTCTTATTTTTCTTTTCAGAAGAATGGTTTCCTTTGAAAAGCAATGTTCCTGCTCTGTCTGTTTTATGACTAATGCCCACCATTTACATACAATTACTGCATGGAGGAGAGACTGACAAAACTGAGCTTAGTCTTTGGCAATGGTATGACTACAGCATTTAAACTAGATTAACTGTTCATATAAAATTTAAGTGTGGTGACTTAATGGGCAGAGAAGGAAACATAGGTTTTAATTATGAGGGCACTTAAGCAAGAATTTAATGAAAAGAAGCCACTTGATCTTACTGGTATCGTTTCTCTACTCAGTGAACGTCAGATGAAAGACTTCTCATTTGGGAATTCTTCAGGATTTCTTCTGGAGCTTGTGCTCAGCTCCAGTGTTCTGGGGGACATTAGCTCCAGGAGGAGCTTGTACACTGATGGTGGGCAGCAAATACAGTCAAAGCAAAGCAAATTTAAACATTTTAAAGAGCTCAGCCATGGCTCTTACATAGCAGTGATGGGAGTTATCACCTCAATAAAGTTACAGGGGAGAATATTGGTAATGCAGGTAAAAATGCAATATTCTGAGGAATCTAAGACATTAGTTTGCTTGGGGTTTGGGTGTTAGTTTTTGGTTTTGTTTTTTGTTGAGGTTTTGTTGGTGTTTGTTTATTTTGGGGGGTTTTTTTGGTGTGTAGAAACCGTCTGGAGCAGTTCAAGCTTCTCTCTGCCTTTGAGGAGTGATGGTGCAGAAGGAGAGTTTTTAGTGGAGGACATAGAGTTTAGTGATGGTGTGTAAGGAGAGTTTTTAGTGGAGGAATCAGAGTGGGGAGGCACAAGCTGTTTTCAGATGATGTGGTCACACACCAACTAACACCACCTGTCCCTGGGAGCTGACTTATCAAGGAAAGTCAGCTATCAAGGAAAGACTTATTTCCCCTTCTGCTTCTTTTGCAAATTTTAGTCCTCNCGTAGATTGTGGGTACAGATTCATTCCTTAAAAAAAAAAAAAAAAAAAAGGAAAAAACATATCAATATTGAAATCCATACATACCTGCTCCACCACCAACACTTAGAACATTGATTGTAGACTTCCCATTTCCAATACTGAAAAATATTATTTAAACATTTTAGGAGAGCTACCCTGTAGAGGGGGTTCCATGCATGATGGGAGACACTGGAGATCTCATTAAGACTAAAATTTGTAGGGCAAAACCCAAATGTAATGTGTGTGCACACAGGCATGCCTGTGAGTGGGCAGGAGTGATCAGAACTCAGATTCAGAACCCTTCCCTTTGGATATTAATGTTTTCCACTTATTTTGGCAATTTGTGGTGGTGGCATTTTGCTTTTATGATGAGGGAATGCAAACAGAAGCAAGTACACACCATCTCTGTCTGTGCTCGGAGGAACAGAGAGCCCTCCGGGTCTGGACCAGCAGATTAAAAATTATTTGTAGAAGTTTTGCATTATGCAAAATGGGGAGGGAGAGGGGAGAGTGTAATGCTCCTAAAATCCTAGAATGAGGCTTTGGCAGAGCCATGGAACCCAGAGCCCTGAGAAGAGCCTCCCCAGAGCCAGGGTTTGATGCTGCTCCCAAGGCAGCCTGCAAAGTGAGGGGTCCAGCAAAGGACACACACTGGCAGGCAAAGCATAATCCAGCCATCCTGGAGAAACCCTAAATATTACCTGAAAAGCTTACATTTTAAAAGCTGCTTTCAGTCAAGTCTGGTGCTAGACTGTAGTATCTGCTAGTGCATTTCAGAGCTGATTCAGGGCCAGCTGTGTTTGTGTGCAAGGAAACAATGCAGCCTTATCTCCTCCCTGCGATTCGATTCCACCATCCAGAGCCGCGCGTGCAATCTCCAGCCAAGCCCTATCAGAGGCCGACAGACGGGGCAGGGAACAGCAACCAGCCTCTCACAGGCACCCCCCGAGGCCAGCACCCCCGTGGGACCATGGCCTGGCAGTCCTTCAGCCCAGGGTGGTCACCTGGGGTTACCTGGCCAGCAGGTCTGGCAGCCGCCTCTCCACGAACTCCCGCATGCTCTGGTGCTCGGTCGATCTCTCCAGGAAGAGGCGGAATGACTGAACGTATCTGTCAGGATCAGCAGCCAAACTCCTCATGGGTGAAGCCATGCTGGGCGTCCAGAGGGTGCAGGAGGGACAGGCTGCTCCCTGCAGCTCTTCTCTGAGTGCTAGAGAAGGAATGAAAAGTGCTGGAGGGGAAAATTCAGCCTGCACCTGGACTTTGTTCCACGTCCCCAGCCCTGCTGCTGCCCTGGAGTGTTACACAATCTTGCAATAGAAGCTGTAAATGGAGTCCAAGCAGCAAAGGGTCATTTATCATGTTTAATCTGTGCAGAGCAAGTGCCAGCATTTTTTAACTGTGCTGACACAGGGCTCTGTTTAAACACAGTAAAAGGGTCTTTAGATGGTTCTTAAATACAAAAAAAAAAAATTCCTCTGTTTTGTGAAGGCATGGAGAGGCTCCAAAGGCTGAGTCTGGATTAGAAGAAAGTGCAACTTTCATCTCCAGAGACGCTGGCAGATGTCTTTATCTGTTTTTTTAATCTTTTGATGTTCTTAAATGGAATGCTGGTGGTGGGGTGAAAACAATAAAAACCTTATAAATGCACTTTGTTTTTCTAGTTCTTCTGAAGATAATGGTACAATTCCCATGGGTTAAGTAGCTAATTCACCAAAGCCACGTGAGTTGCTGGAATAGATGTTATGCTAAACCAGGCTTACAGGGAATCAGGAGTGGGGAAGGCAAAGCGTGTTACCAAGGAAGCGTCAGACTGTGCCTTAAAAAGTGCACAGAGATGTCTTTGTCCTGCCTTAAACTGCAGTTTCAGTTCACCACATCTTGTCCTACCTGGCAAGGAGAAAGGGAAACCCTCTCCCTCCCCACGGCCCCGTGTTTAAGGACACCCTGCATTTTCTCCATGTCTCTTACCATCCCCTCTGGCTCTCCTGCAGAGGATACATCCCAGCCACCTCTTGTTGTTTTTACAGTTCCCTTTGGACTCTCTCCAGCCAAACCCCATTGGTGCTGAAGTGCAGCACAAAACCCTTCTAGCTGCTGGATTTCCTGGCTCCCAGCACAGTCTGGATGGCTTCCCTGGCTCCACTGAGACCCTGCACCCACTGCCTTCACTCACCAGCATGACCACTGGAATTCAAATCAGGGGCTTTTTCCAGGCGGCTTCTTTTATCCCTTTGAGTTATAAATCTGGCCTCATTGTGCTGAAGTCCCTCCCAGCTGCACATCAAATAACACCCTCCTTCAAAAGCAACAGGCTCAGGTCCATATTTGCCATTACCTCCCTTTCTGGCAGTGAACCTCTGACAAATTTTCTAACTGTGCAACCAGTTTCCCACCCAGCCTATACCTGTCTCATCAAGGCCACATCTTCCTCACTTGTTTATGATTATGAGAATGTCATACACAATGGTGCCATCTCCTTCTCCCCTGAACACCAGCAGAAAGATGGGCTGGGAACAATTTCTTCCTGATATATCCACATTGCCTGACCATCATCTTATTCTCTTTCTGCTGCATGGAGGACTATTTCTAGGGACTATTTCTAGGGATTATTTCTAGGGACTAGACAGTTTCTAGCTGTCATGCTGAGCAGCTGCCCAGCTCCCTCTCCTGCCCCCTTTCCGATGACAGCATCAGCTGTTTGGTTTTGCCCATTTTCCTTCCCTGCCTGTGACAAAGGTACCATCCAAGTCATCACACGTTTTGGTTCTGCAGCCCATGGGCCAAATCTCCTCACATGCCAAAAGTTCCTGCAGGAAGGGGCAGGGTGAAGCTTGGTGACAATTCACCTCCTCCAGCGAGTGCTGCTACCAGAGCATTGGCAATGGCTGAGAATTCATTATCAATTAGCAATGCCTGATAATTGCTCTCCTTGGGGCAGTCTCAAAGACCAGTGGAGACCTCTGGAGCAGATCCCAAGGTGGATTTTCCACCCATAGTGCCTCCAAGGCAGACTGGCTCTGGTACACTCCCTACTCCCCACCTTCTCAGACAACAAGGATACTTTCAAGTGAAAAAATAGCAAAACTGAGCATTTTAAAGAGCACTAATGAAAAACAAGCTGGTACAACACTGTTAACAAGTAGATGGGAGAGCTTTAAAAACTTTGTCAGCCCCTGACTGACAACCCCTCCTTGACCCAAATGAGCAGCACTCAAACACCCAACAACATCTGAATTAACCTGGGGAATCCAAGTGGGAATTTTTCCAGAGATAGTAAGGAAGAAAACTCCTGGATGCATCTTGGATGAGAATTACTCACTGCTAACCCACCCTGAAAACACAATGGTGTATTCTGTGTTTACCCATTCCTTTGTCATTCCTTTTGCCTGACTCCTTGCTTTTTATTTTAAGTGTATAAGGCCACTTTGCTGTTTGCCACTAATATATTTTTACTACCTTCAGTCTTGAAAAAATGTTTTGCAGTTTATAAGAGGAGATTTAGATAACTGACCCTTTTTTCTGTGCCTCCCTCTACTTCCCATGATTTAATTTGCCAACATCCCCTGCTCAGCAGTCTCTAATGAGCAGCCGAGATTCATTCTCATGTTGGGTGCAGTTCAAGGAATTTGTCTCATTTCTTTCATTACACTTTTGGCTGTTGGAATTTGCCCCATTTATTTCATTCTGTGGGGTTTTTTTGCTGTTTGAATTGTGGCCAGTTAACTTTAAAAATTGGTAAAGAGAAGGACGGAAAGGATTGTTGTCTGAATTAGGCTGACAGAAACTTGTAATAATGTTCACTCGGGCATGTTCCCTTCAGTGACAATCGGAACTTACCCGTGGCTCCCTACAAAGATTGCGGAGTTTTGAAAGCGGACGCTGTTTACGCTGAGGTTACCTGGTCCGTCCCTGCTTTGTGCCAGCGGAGTAAAACCGGTTTTAATTCACCATGAAACCCTTCAAACCCTCCCCGTGAAGGCAGCAAACAAAGTGTGGGTTTGGCAGCTCAGCTCTCCGTGTGCCCGCCGCACGCCAGTGGATCCCTCCGGAGGGAAATCTCCATCGGCACCTGCTCCCAGCTTTGCTTACCTGGGCTGTCCGTGCCCCTCAGGGATGTGGGAGTGATGCTGCTCAGCTCCTGCCATGTGCTCCCAACCTCCCACTGCAGCCACCTTCCCGTCCGGCACCTCCTGGTGCAGCCCCGTCCCACCCCCGGGGCCGCGTCACGGGCGAGGTTCTGCTGCCTGAGCAAGGGGTGGCAGCTCTGGAACCTCACACAGCACAGCTGGAACCTCACACAGCACAGCTGGAACCTCACACGGTGGCACAGCTGGAACCTCACACGGCGGCACAGCT
>VWZP01008990.1:1437156-1502528 GCA_013396995.1 Dicaeum eximium | reverse complement strand
AATATTTCATTTGGAAGGACCCTACAATGATGATCTAATCCAACCACCTGACCACTTCAGGGCTGGCTGTAATTTAAAGCATCCTTGCAACTTAATGTCCTTGTTAAGGACTTTATCCAAATGCTTTTTAAACAGACGATAACAAAAGGAAAATGGGGGAGAAGAGCAAAAAAATTAATACCTAGTTGTGTTTAATTTTTTGTTGTCATAATACACTGAGAAACTATTAAAAAAAAACCATTGGTAAGAGGATTTTGTTAGTGTGCCTGGTTTTGGAGGTGGCCGAGGATGGTCACACCTTCACCTACAGGTGCTCCACACCAGAAGGAGCTGGTGGAAGGAGATGCTGCTAGAAATCCTCCAGAATGTCCAGCTCATGTCCTGGGAAGCCACAAGCAGCCGTGGACAAGACACAAAACCCCCAGCTTCTTGCTAGCCCTGAGTGCAGCTCATTTTTTCCTGGGGACTGCAATCTCTGCCCAGAAAGTTTTTTCTCTGCTGGAGAAGCATGAAGGACTCAGCAAAGTCCTGGCTCAGGTTATTGATGTTATGGGAAAGCAGAGTTATGCCAGGGAGGAGGAGATGGCTNAGGGTTTGCTGTCCCTCCTCAAACCCAACACAGGCACCATCACCTTTAAACTTGGCCTTGCACATTTTGGGCTGACAGAGCTCTTCATACCAGAGGGTGCAGCTCCCCAACCCCTCTCACTGCAATCAGATCATTCCTGCAGGAGGAGGAGGNCAGAGTTATGCCAGGGAGGAGGAGATGGCTTTTTTTGTGTGCTGTTTTTTGCTGCTGTTTCAGGTTTTCTACACATTTTAGGACACAATAATAATTTATTATTAAAAAAACCCAAATTCTTAGGGCATTTTACTCATATATAGGAATAATTATTTTCTCTTTTGAAGATGCAGTGATGTGAGGAGAGAACTGACAGAAATACCCAACAACCTATAAATGACAAATAACAATTGGGCATTGTTTTTCAGAGGCTGTCATGAGGGGCTGCCCCTGGTACCAGGCTGACTCAGTGGAGCTTCAGACTCACGAATGATAAAAGCATGAAGTGAGACAGAAGTCATGCAGCTCTTAATATTTAATAATATTTTAATTAATTTTCACTTGTAACGGCAATAGTTGTTTTGTCCAAAACAAATATTCCTGGCTCAACAGATCACTGTCTTTCCTATATTTGTGCAATATCCACTTCCCATTGGCACCTTCCCCACGTTACCAACTTCCCCTCTCCTCCTCCTCTAGCTGGTCCCTCAAGAGCTGGTGTGACAAAGAAGATCTGAACAAGCCACACTCAAAAAGCAATCAACCAAAATTAGAAGGGCTTTCTTCTAGGCTGTGTTTGGGAAGGCAGCATCCCCCTGAGCCCATGGCACTGGTGTGTGCCTGAGCCCTGCTCTGGCATGGCAATGCAGGGGGACAGTGCCTGCTGTCACAGCGTCACTTGACAACTGAATATTCCTCTTGGAACTCCTTGGCGTGGCTCACATCCTCCTAAATCTCTCTGCTTGAAGGGTAACATTTTCATGCCCTTCATATCTCTTCCTGTGGGAACTTATGTTGAGCTTTGGGAAGGGTTTAGGCACACTCACTCCCCTGCTATGGCAGCAGCTGCTCACAGCTCTCATAATCAAAACCTTTGCGTGGAGTTGTTTGTATTGGGAGCGCTTCAGATGTCTGTGAGCCACCAGCCAGGCCAAAACCCCACATGTGAATCACCCTGGCCTGGTGAAGAGTATCCTTTAGACAGAATTTATTCCCTTCAGGCTGTGGGGTCCTGGGCTGGATGGCAGCTGGCAGTGCCAGCCCAGGGGTGGGTGGCAGTGCCCTGGGGTCTGTGTAGTGCCCAGTGACCACTTTGGGCATTACATTGCCATGGCAACCTTTCTATCTAAATGCCCAATATTTCTTTCAGAAGAGATTCTGCTTCCTGGGACAGAAGACAACATCCTGAAAATGGGGCTTTGCACCCAGCACCTCCACACCAGTCACTTGCCTTTCCCTTTTCTTCTTTGCCCTTTTTTTCTTCTCTTTTTTTTTCCATACAACCCAGAGGTTTTTGCCCCTTCTGCCCACTGAATGACAATGGTGGGATGTTCCCACAGGTTACTGATGAGAATCTGTGTGGAAAGGGAGGGCCAGTGAGCTTGGGGAGTGCCAGTGTGGGAAGGGGGCTCAGAGCACTGGATGTTCTCAGGGGAGCTGTGTGGCCTCCCCTTGGGCACAGATGGGAGATGAAGCTCAGCTCATGCTGGTTTTATTTCTCCCAGGCCTTACAATGGGTCAGAGGTGGAGAAATAAGAAAAATAAAGATCAAGTGATCCTGCAAGCAGCATGATCCTGCAAGGCCAGGGGGGCTGCTCTGCCATGACCTCAGCCTCTCCAGCCCTTCACTCTGTGCAAGCACACCCAGCAGAGTGAGTTTTAGTGGCACTGTGCAACTCACAGCCACAAAACAAACTGCAGCCAGGACCAGATAAACAGAAGGACAGTTTTACAAACTACTATTAACAATGATTTTGCCTTTTTTTTTTAATGCCAGGTGCTGTGATCAATTACTGTCACGTGCAGTTAGACCCTGTGTCTCTGCCATTCCAGGTGGAAAGGGAGATGGTCTGCAGCCCATCAGGGTCTGGTATGGCCAGAGAATCACAGAATGGTTTGAGTTAGAAGGGAATTCAAAGGGATCATCTTGTTCAACCCCCTGCCATGGGCAGGGACACTGTCCCAGGCTGCTCCAAGCCCTGTCCGACCTGGCCTTGGACACTTCCAGGGATCCAGAGGCAGCCACAGCTTCTCTGGGCACCCTGTGCTGGGACCTGACCACCCTCACAGAAAATAATTTCTTCCTAACATCTAATCTGAGCCTGCCCTCTCTTAGTTTAAAACCATTCCCCCCTGCTTTATCACCATCCACCAATACAAAAAGTTGCTCTCCAAAGCCATGCTGAAGCCTGGCTTTGAACACAGCCATGCTTTACTTCATACTACTATTTTTTAACTGCAGTTTGAACTAATATATTAATTTTGGAGCTGGATGTACCACCCACTGCCAAAAGACATTGCAATTGTGGCATTTCACAGTGAAATATCAGTACAAAAGCACTGCTTCCTTGCTAGTGCTTATCAGTGCGAGGTACATGGATCATGCAAAAGCCCTTGACATAGTGCTAGAACATTGCTCGAGTGAAAATGTACAAGAGCTTTTCATGGATAGTGCTGTCATTTAATTTTTTTTAATTACAACTTAATTTGGAGCCAACGGGAGCCTTGACTGGAAGCTCCTCCCTGCAGAGTCCATTCATGCTTCAGCAAGAGATGCTGAAAAGGCCATCTCAAAGCTTCCCTGGAAGTGCTGTGGATTTCCCCCCCTCTGTGAAAAGCCATTCCCAGAGAAATGACAGTCATCTCCTCAAGCCTCAAACTGAAGGTGTATTTATTTGCTCCCAAGCCAGATATGAAGGACTGTGTCTGAAAAGGAATTTTTCAGGTGTGGGATGAAGGGGCAGCGAGGGGTGCCTGCAAGGAGCCTGGCTGCCAGCTTGCCCTGGGCAGACCTGGGAGGAGGAAGCTGGGTTCCCACTGCATCCTTTGAGCTCCTTCTGCTGTTACAGCCCCAGCAATTGCCATTCCCTTCACCTGCCCTGCTTATCTCTTCCCATGATCCCTGCTCTTGCTTCCCTTTCTGCCCTGTAGGCCTGCAACTGCTGCTGGAAATAATATTTTCTATAATACCATTTCTATCTCTCCCCTCAATCCAGCTGGTGCCATTGTAGGCAGTTTCCAAGTGTCACTGCTTCTTTCAAATTCACATCCTCCCTCAAGATACAGACCCAGCCTGCTCACTCTCTCCTTTGTGCAGGCTTTACATTGCAAGTTATTTAAACTCAGAGCTATTTTCCTGATTAAATAAACCTGGGACCAGTTACTCTAGAGACATCAAGCTTTTATTAGAAAGCTACATTGCCATCTTGTTATTTTGATCCCTGCTCACCTCTCATCTTCCCACAGACAAAAGCCTCAGAGTTTCTTTATAGATAGGTGCATTCATGCTTTTATTGAGCAGGAATCCTCTTTGCTATCTCTACCCTGGGATGAGCCTGCTCTGCAGATCATGTTTGGTGTTTCACTTGGGTTTGATTTTATTTCTGCTCTGACAACCCCTGGCGAAGTTAATGACACAAAAGAAGCCCTGGAGGATTTGCTCCTGATTTCAGTGATAGGAGTCACCTCCTGGCCCTGCTCTGGGTGCCTGTCCTCCTGTTGCAGTCACATCGAGATTCCAAAGGAGCTGGGAAGAGTGGGGGAAGGCAGCAGGGAGTATCCTTCAAATCAGGAGACACAAGGATGGGTACAGGACATGAAAAGGCAAAGAGAGCTGGGATTGGTTACAGCCTATCAGCTATGGCAAAAATAATTGAAAAAAACCACAGTCTTGCTATAGTTAATGAGTTTTACAACTCAGAACCCAGTGGAGAGAGCTGGGCTGTGGATGTACCCCCTGGCTCTGGAATGCTGCTGGTAATGCAGGGTTAGAGGTCCAGCCTCCAGCCTTCAGGCACGAAAATGCAAATGTGGTCCACTTTTGGCTTCCCAGAGGCAGACTCTGCTTTAAAGGGAGCCTAATATAAAATTTTGAAGCCACCTTTTTTCCAGACAGAGGATTTGCAGCATGGGAACAAGCAAAAAAGTTGTGAAGAGGATTATTATTGTAGCTGTTGCTGTTGTTGTTATTTACTATGAACATTAATTACTATTACTACTACTATTACTATTACTTGTGGGGGTTTTGTTTCCCTTGGTGTTATTTCTTGCAATTTTCAGGAAGGATTTTCACACTCCGGAGCAAGGGAGTGGGATCTTTTGCAGTCATTCCAAAACAGGGGCACATCTCTGTCTCAGGTCCCTGCTGCTGAGTCCAGCAACATCAAGTGCAGCTGGGAGATGCAGGTCTGCCATCCAAAACACATCCTGAGCTGCTGGGGTGACAGTGACAGGATAACGTCATGAAAAGCCTTGATAAAAATGCCCCTTTTTTTTTCCATTAATCAGCTCTGTTTGAGTTGGATGTGCCAGCTTTCCTGACAGAAGTGACCTGCCAGACACCCAAATATTGGCTGTTTAATTCTCCTGAAGTTAATGGAGAGAGTGTCCGTAATTACACGTGGCCTCCTGTAAGTTTTCAGCTTTTGTGATGAAGTAGGAGACAGCATTACAGCACTTAAAGCTATTGATTAGTTAAGCTAATGGACTGAGACTGATTGAATCTATTGCCACAGCCAGGGGATTCTGTGTGGTGTTTCTTTTATGAGCTCAATAGAAAACACCTCTCAAACTGTGGGGTGGAGAGGTGGGGGGACCAGGGAGGGTCCAGGCTGCTCCCACCACACAGTGAATTCTTCATCTCCCTGTGGCACCACATCCAAATGTCTTGAGACCAAAGCTGCTGTGCTTAATCCTTGTCCCACTGGTGAACTCCTCATTTGGGATCTAATACAGAATTTTCATGGGCTTTGCAATCATCTGCAAGAGATGGAAATTTTAAGAAAGCACAGAAATGTCTGAGGTTCAATAAATGCCTGAGGGACACTGAGGGAATGGCAATAAGGGTTCATTCCTCTGACAGAGTTCTGTTCTGGGCTCCCTGGGCAGCTTCCCTTGAACAATCCCACAAACTCTCTCATCTCACACGTGTTTGAGGTGACTTCATGTTGATCTTCAATTTGACAGCCAGTGCTGAAGGCCAGGCTCACCAGGTTTACCACTGCACCTGAATTTCCCTGTCATTACCAGGAGACACCAAATCCAGCCTTCAATTTGTCTTAATTTATCTTATAAAATTCTGCACCTCCTGGAGTGTGAAGGGGAAGATAGAAGCCACTTCCTTCAACCCAGACTAAAGGCTGATCAGCACCTGGTCCATCCATGGAGGCATCAAAGCCACTTTGCTTTGCAGGGCTGCCAATGCTGTCCCCACAGGCCACTCAGGCTTCTGGGGACAGCTTTGCTCTGTGCCATTCCCCTGCTCCCAGTGGAGGCACAAAGGCACACAGTCAGTGCCAGACAGCATGGAAACCACTCCTGTCAACAACTCCCAGGGTTTATTATGAGATTGGGATTTTGGCTGACAACAGCACTGAGGCAACCAGTTTGACTTGCACAGCTGCTGGCTTGTTGGTGTGCAATATTTTCATTATCTGTCAAGGGTGGTGTAACTTCAGCATGGTGCAGAACATGGACTGGAAACTGCCTGCCTGAATCATTCAATACATAGGTAACAACCCCAAGAACTTCAAAATAAAGACCACTCCTAGTCAGAAAGATTAATTTCCCAGCTCAGGAAAAAATATTAGGGACATAGCACAGCAATTAGGCAGTAGATAGATCCCTGGAGGATTGGCTCACATTTCTGTTTCCTCTGCTGGACCCACCTTGTGTCAGAAGAATGATTACAAGGAATGAGCAATTATTTAATGGACTGACTGGAGAGTCCAATAGGTTGTTTAGAAGTGCTATAACTATCTGTGTGCAATAACAGCTGAGTCACATGCTTATAATATCCCTCAGCCAATTAACAAGACATAAATCAGTTAGACAAAATACAGTCCTGATACAAACAGGGAACATCAGATCCATGGCCAAGGCCCCCAGGCTCCATTGCCAGTCCATGTTTGGGGATCTCTCTGGTGCTGGGGGTATCAGCCCCTCTCCTGCTGCAGCTCCATGTGGACACAGGTGTCCCACAGGTCCCATGACAGCACCCTGAGTATGTCCCTGCTGTGCCCAGGCACCTTGACCAGCCCATGGCATGTGCATGGCCACCCCGCAGCCTCCCTTGTCACCTCCCAGGAGACACAGGGTGGCTCGGTCACCTACCCCTCCAGGGGCTGCTGGAGCTCAAAGGCACAATCCATCGCAATAAAAGAGCAAGGACTAACAAAAACTGATTTTGTGATGTTTTGCTGTTCCCTGCAGGTGAGAACGGACCGTCCATCAGCAGGGCAATGCTGACCTCTGCTGCTGGAAACCAAAATTATGGAAAACTACCTGCCACAGCACTGACGTGGCCAGGAGGTTTTGATGGAGTGGGTACAGCCCCACCCAGGTGTAACCCTCAGGTTTGTGCCTCCAGGCTCGCAAACCAGAGCTTGCTGTGAAATCCAGCCGGGTTAAGAGCTGGAGCCAGTCCTTTCCCGGTGGCTTGGCAGAGGCAGGGGTGGTGTCCCCACACCTGGAAGCCAGAGCTGATGTGTCCACCCCAACCAGCACAAGTCTGGCTGCAGAAACTGCATCAGTGCTCTGCTCTGCTGGCTGGGAAGCACATGGAGAGAGGATGGCACAGAGACACAAGTGATGCTTCACTTTCTCAGGCAGTAATTGGGAGTTTCACATTTAGAAAATATTAGCTTGCTAAAACATTCTAAAAATACAGGTTATTCCTCTTAATTATACCTGGGGTCCAGCAACAAGGAGTGCTCAAAGAAGCACCAGACCTGGAGGCATTTTCTAGGGTCTTCCTCAAGGGTCAGTCACACAGCTTAATATTCCCATTAATGATCTTGGCAGAAAAGGAAGATTGTGGTGATAAAAATGTCCTGATGCTCCAAACCCAGGGGGTGCCTTCAGTACAGAGGAGAACTGGGATATGATACTGAGAGGAATGGATGTCCTTGGGAGCTGAAAGCACAATTTGGGATGGCACAGGGGAACAGGTGAGGGACAGCTCTGCTCCAGCATGAGATGGGTCTGTGGTGCCACAATGATACAACCAGGTGAAAAGGGCAAGGGCAATGCTCAGATAGATCAGCTGGTAGAGGTACTTCCCATGGAGATGGGGAAGAGTGTAGCCATTTTTGAGTTATTTGAGAGCAATTTAGTCAACCTGGTTTACAGAGGAGCTTTCGCACAGACATTGACACCAGCATGACCCTCCCCTGGGCACTGTGAGAGTTCCCAAGGCTTCTCCACTCAAGTTATTCCTCCTGCAGTCCTGCAGGTCGCCCCTGAGCTTGTTGTGATGGACACAGTGAGCAGGGTTGAATCCATAATGGCTTTGTACTCTGTTTTTACTCAGTTCATGGAAAATGCAGTGCCCAGCCTAGCAAGATCTTTTGTAAGGGCTCAGAACAAAAAGTTAATGGAAGCAGATCTCTCCTGCTTTCCTTACAGGGAAAATTCAGAGGAGCTCTGCAGCCTCCCAGGCACTCCCAGAGATCCATCCTGAGTCCCTCAGCTCCAGTCAGAGAATAATAAGATAGGGTAGATGGTTTTGGATTCAGATCCACCAAATTTGGCAGGAAGAGAGAAGTAAAAAGTCCAGGGGAGGGATAACTGAAGTAGTGGCATTACAAACTTATTGCAACTCTGGCCAGCTCTCGATTGCTGATTACAGCTGCCATGAGGAACACCGAGGGCCTTTAGCTAGAAAAGCTTTGTAATCACACCCAAAATTGAAAACTTTGTTACTGACTGCTGCACTGGTGACACAGAGCAAGACATTTGCAGCTCCTGAGCAGCCAAGGTGTAAAGGCAAAGCTCAAAAGCTCCTGGGTTAACTCAAAACCCTTGGGGCTGGTTTGCCATCAGTCAGATCTGCTGGTGTCTGCATAAAGTGTTTTATTTACTGCTGCTGCTGATCCACAGCTGGGCAAACAGAGACACAGGAGTCAAGTGAGTGGCTCTTGTAGGGAAGAGGAAGTCTCAGGGGCTCAGCAAATGGTCCCCAGCTCTCCAGCACAGGGACAAAGCCAGCAGCACTCCTGGTGAAGGATGAGCTGTGTAACCCTCTGCTGCTCCTCCTCAGAGCAGAATTATGTGTGTTTGTGGTCAAGGTGGCCTATCCTGGGACGTGTATTTCTTAGGCATTGTCACAAGGGCTAATTTATCTTTGGTAATTAGTTTCTGTGCCTTGGGGCAGTGAAGCACAAATAAGCATTTAGCATTGATCTATGGCAGCACTTCCCTGGGTAAATAGATGGCTCTGGCTGGTGCTGATGCATCAGTGTCTTTTACCATCAGAGGAGTCACTCAAGCATCAGCTCAGCCACGAGCCAAAAAGCATGTCTGAGCTTTTAAACCAACCCAGGGAATGTGTTTTCTCTGACTTGCTCCTGCTCTGGCAGACAGCAGCAGCACATCCCCTGCCTGCCCTGAGGCACACCCCAAAGTGCCCTAAAGAGCAGATCAAATCAAAGAATACACAAAACTGGGGCCAGCAAAAATCTCCTTTTCTGATTTGAACCTCATGATGGCTCAGGTTCAGCTCTCAGAGCCACCTGCATGTCCAGCTCAGGACCACAGTCTGCACTAATTAACCTGGTGCCAGTTTTCAGGCAATTACCTGTGATTATATGTGTTTTACATTTAGATGAGCACCCATTCTAACCCAAGCTCATCCACGAGACCCCCAGTGAAACAAAAATACATATCTGCAAGTTTAGCCCTAGGGCTAAATGTCTGGCAAAAAAATGAGCAAAGGAACTATGTTTTTGTTAAAATAAATTATACCCAGGCATTAATTGGAAAGAATGGATGTAGTAGTTTTTAGTCTACATGGAATAGAAACAGAAATAATAGCTAAGAAAAGCATTATTATACACTAAGCATACTTAGTGGACTGGTGGACTACAAAATACCCATTAATCTAGAAATAAATTATAGACAGTAAAATCTGTTAGAGCTAGTATAGTTTTTCACTTAATTAAATGTGTTATTATTATTTGATAGGGACGTGCTTTACTCTGTGATATTAATTATTTCTCTGGAAAAGCTGCATGTGTCATCTTTATGACTGTGAAATTAAAAGCAGACCATAAAGTCTCGTTTTGATTGAGACACTCTTCCAGAATATGAAAAGAAATATTAATTCAGTGCCCATCACCTGGTTGCACTAGGCTGGATACACTGACTTTCCCACTACCATATTGAACAAAGTGAAAGTTAAAAACTCTTCATTCCTGCCACAAGCAGTAGGAGAAGTATGAGCAGCTTGCAGTGCTCAAAAATTTTCCCAATCCTTTGTCTGAGGTATGAAACCAGGCTGCACAACTTCAAAGTGGTTAATTTTATCATGACCCCAGAGCCGTGCAGCAGCTGGAAAATAATTTCTCCCCAGCTATCAGCTCCACTGTCCTCATTAAAGATCTTTTTTTTGCTGGTTAAGTTGGAGATGGGGAAGACTTAGAGTTGCTATTCGTGATGACTTTACTGAATCATTTTATAGCAGTGGCCAAGTTGTACTGGCCAATATTTAAAATTTGGGAGTTTCAATTTATCAGCTTAAGTCCTAACCTTCAGGCATGTTTTTTTTCAAGGCTGCAAAAATATGCACTGGCATGACAAAAACCAGATCATTAATAATTGTTATTAAAACAGAGGTAGGAGCTAGGTAGATAATTTTGGGTGTCCCCATCTGGAGATGGTATCCTATTTTAGAACCAGTTCTAACTGCAGATAAACTGGACCTCACAGTTTTATAAAAGAACAAACACATCATAAATATATGATTTTTAAAATCTTCTTCTCAATCCTTGTGACTATTTTCTTCCCTCTGGATTTGTTTTAGTCTGACAACTTCTGCTTTGGTTGAACTTTCACATTTCTTTTCCCCTTTCTGGAACTTTCTTTCTTGAGATCTCCAAAGCACAGGAAAAAGCAGCAATGAAATGTCACTGTTGTACTTCCAAGCCTGTGGTATAAAGGGGATTACAATTAAACAAAATTGGTTTTGTTTAAGGGCCTGGTGCATTGATGAATAAAACATGCTGATAAAAGAATGTGCCTAAGTGCAAAGTATCATTACAACATGGTGGGAAAAGGATTCTTTCCTCAATCTAAATTTCTCAGAGACACAAGAGTATTTTTAGATTACTATTACTGAAATAACCATCAAGGTGTTCACCAAGGTAGTTACCCACCTCAAAAATACAGGTTATCAAATAAAACTCCATTTCCAAGTGTTTCAAACGTGGAATTTTCTCAGCTGCAAATTCAAAGGGAAGCAGATGCCTAGGAGCCTTATTAGAATTTGAGGAGTTATCAAAGAATGGGATCATCAGGAGGGAGCACAATGACAGATCAGGCTGAAAAGTACAAACCACTTTTTCTTCTTTTCCTGACAAGTCAAATATCAAAATAAATTCACTTCAGGCACATTCACATCAGTTTTCATCAGCTTCCTCACGAGACTTTTATTGGCACAAATGATCACAGGAAGCAAACTTCACGCTGAAACTGTTCTGCCCACCTCTGAAGGGTAAGTTCATTAGAAAGGATTAATTGGATGAAGGCATTATCTCCTTTGAGAAGTCTTTTTCATGTCACCACTTAATAATGCTCACTCTGTTCAAGCCAACTCAGGAGTGCAACTTTTCACTGTTGCTCTGAGTAGGCAAAACTCCACCCTTTTCTGTCAACTATTTTTATTTCCATTGTAATGAAACAACTGCCTGTTACTAAATGATCAAAAGAAGACAGATGTTACAGCAGAGGACAGAAAATGAGGTGCAGGAGGTTCAAAGGACACGTTAAATCTGCTGATGTGCCCTGCTTTTGCTCAGGGAACTTATCTGTGAGCATCTCAACTCAGATGTAGAAGGCAGTCTCAGGCAATGCTTTGTGCCAGAGCCCTGCAGCACCTGGGACCAATTTCTGCCTTCAGCCAAGAGCTTCAGTCACTTTTGGGGCATTGTGAGACCCTCTGCACATCCACCAGTGAATGACAGCCTGCAGGAGAGATGCAGGAAATCACATCTTTTATTGGCAGCTAAAAGCATTGCCTCCTGTTGAAGTCATCTGACACCATCTCTATTTAGGGCTGAGAAGATTTAGAGCATTTGCATTTGCTGTTGGAGGGGGGAAAAAAGAAAAGAAAGACCTTCCCTGACTGTCAGAAGGGTGTCCCTCCATCTCTGCATCCCAGCAGGGATATCTGAGCCCTGATGGGAGTACTGGGGCTTGCACAGGTGAGGGGTTTGCTGCAGGCTCAGTGCATGAGGACATTTCAGCTGACCAAAACACATTTCCTTCCAAAGATCAAAAACACAAGCAAGAAAAAAACCTTTGGTCTGTTCTGCATTCAATCCTGATCCACACATGCTGCAAGAGCTTGAAATGCAATTAATAATTTCAGGCCCTTTTACACTTTTAGAGAAGTTATTTATTATGACCATTGTATTGGCATGACACTTATCACCTCAGTAATAAAACCTCTCACTTGCAGTAATGGATCCAGACTCATGACCTGCCTGCAAGGAAAGGAAGGTTTTAAAGATGGAAAATTGCTTCCAAGCAAGATGAAGTGATCATGGCCAGCCCTGTGCAAATACAGATACCCTGGGAACAGGGGAGGCCCTTAATTACAAATATGAACCTTCCTTTGCATTCTCACATTTAAATGTTTCTCTTGTCAACAGCCAAATGAGAGATTTTGAGCAGCAGATTATCTCTGAAATAATTTCTAGCCTGACTTTGGAATCAGAAGGTGACTGTTTTGCAGTCAGGGTGTATATGAAAGTTGGCCAGATGATCCTTCCATTAGAGGGAATTATATTTTTAAAAAAAGGAGTTATCTTTCACCAAGATAAAAAGTGACTGTGCAGAGGTATTGAAATGGATTTATTTGTTGCTATTTTTGCAAAAGACATGGAAAGAAATTAGGAAAAGGAATTAGGAAAGGCAAGGAGGAGGGATGACTGCCTGGATGCAGCCTTCAGCACAGGAGGTCTCTGACCCACAGGTTTCCAAAAGGCAGGGGAGGGTGGGGCAAGTATTAGAAAGATATAGAATATTGACTATTTTCTGTATTCCTTACCTTCCTTCCTTCTCTTCAAAGTATAGGATTTTGGTCAAGGAGGAGTTTTTGTCTAAGCCTGAGTGAAATTTTATATTCCTACACTTTCCAGGGACTGACACATAAATAAACAAGGCTCCAGTACCAGTAGAAAGGCTAATTATGCTTAGAAGCAATTTGTGGCCAAGAGATGGAAGTGGAAGATTTATTTAAATTCCCACCAAAACAAGAATTAATCTGGGGACTGTATTTGCTGGGGGTTAGGGGGAGTAAAACACAGCTCTCCCATACAGCAAAGCAAGGATTTCCTCTCCAATTAACCCCTTTACCTGGCCTTGTACTACATAGTATAATATATTAATGCTCTCAGTTTAAAATTTCAAAGCATCAGAAATAATAAACATTAAGCAGTGGCCCAGGGATAATTTGCACAAAGTGCAGAGCAGGCAGGCTCTGGCAGTGCTCCTTGTTTTAAGACATTTGTAATGGGGTGAGAGGCTCCCAGTAAAACACCCAGAGGAGCTTTGTGTCACCTGAGGCTCTGAGGCAAGAAATCTGCATTAACATTTGGCAGGAACTGCAAGTGAGCCAGGACCAAGGCTGGCCATGACCCTGTGAGTTGCATTTTTTAAACCCGTAGGACTTTTTTCTGAGTTTCCTCAAATAACATCCCCTTTTCCCAAATAACAAGTGACATGATCTGCACAAGCATGACCAAACAAAGTCAACATTAATCTACATGGAAACATCTGTAAATCAGGATCTTGTGGACTCTTTGTTGAGCACTGAAAGTATATTAGCCCTTCTTCCAGAAATAATAAAATCAAAACATTTCCCTTTTGGATGAGCAATTTTGACACTTTTTAAAGTAAACCCACTCTTAGTCAGGGAAGCACTGCAAAGTGTTTGCAAAAGCAAGGGGCTGGTTTTGTCAGAGGGAGGCAAATGGCAAAGTGCCCTGGAGTTAAATCCTAAAGAAAACAACCACTGGAGCAATGAGCTGTAATCTTCCTTAATCCATAATATCAGCTGTTGACAGATACATACAGAGTGATGAATAGGATGCTAAAAAATGTTAACAAAGCAATAGGGACTTAGAGACCGCTCTGAAAATTTCCTTATCACACTTATAAATTCACCAGGGGTACCATCATTACAATGTATGACAAAACATGTTTTCTGTAGCAATTTGCTGGCAGGGCTAATCAAACGTGTCATCAGAAGTGGGGAGTGGAAATGAAGCTCCTGTTCTGCTCTTCCCTGCTCCTTCTCAGAGATGAGAAGAAAAGCCCCACTGGGATCCTGCCATCTCACATGTTCCACAAACCCTCCTCAGGCACGAGATCTTTCCAGCTGGAGCTTCTACTCCAAACATTTATCTTGGAGGGATTTGTTTCTTTCTTTATTTATTTGTTGTTAACAAGGAATTAAAGGAGAATGGGGGATGAACAACACATTCTCTGCCTAAGAGGACTTTCACCATTTAGCAAGATTTAAGTTTCTATTGATGCTTCAGTGAGGGAGGGGAGTGACTTCAAGGCGAGATGCTCAATAATAAAGATATTTTTTAGACTTGGATTAGATATTCATCCTCAGTCTGGAGGATATGACCTTGAAAAACAATTCAGTTTAAAAAGCAGAATGATTAACACCTTTCTAGAGCTATGTCCAGGAGGTTGTTATTCCTACGAAGGCCTTTGAAAGCTCCAAGAAGGTGAGCACAATCCTAAATGCTTGATATAAACCTCAGCAGATTTCTGTGGGAAAATGTTGAAGGGGGAGGGAAAAAAGTTCAGCCTCTTTATCTTCCCCCCCCTATTGAGATTAAGTATAATCTTTTTAGTATATGCTCCAGTGTTTTACTGAGCTTGTTTTTTAATGAGATTATTCAGAAATCAGCTACTAGATTTTGCAGTTCCCATGCTACCTTCACTCCCCTGATGATATTCATGAGTAGAGAAGCCTTAACACTTCAAAGGCAAACCATTCAGCCCTCAAGACTGCATACAGGCCCACTAAAACTAAAATTATCCATCCTTGATGTTGTAAAGAGTTGTTCTATATCTCCTTTTTAGGGGACTGTAACACGGTCAGAGCAGTGCGTTGAAATGGGCATATAATGAACTGGAAATGAGGATAAAATCTGCAACTGCTCCATGTGACACTGTGCAGTTTGGGTTTTGCAGGCATTGATTCCACTGCAGAGAGCACAGGGCAGCTCACTCCAGGGTTATCCACAAAAGCATTCCCTGTGGGCTGGCACAAACTGGTGCTGATGGAGCAGCACAGCTCCCTCTGGGAGACAGGGGCTGGCTCCTCACTAATGGGAACTGCCATGAAATCAGCACAGAGTAGAGCTCCTCCTGGACAGAGCTCAGCAGGGTTAATCTGGCTCAAGGCTGAGGCTGGAGCAGCCTCTCACTGCTGCCATCCCCGTCCTGGTGCTTCCCTCCCCGGGAGCTGTCACTCCTGGGTCCTGGCCCAGACCTGAGCTCCAGCACTCCAGCCATCGAGTGGGAGCAAAAAACCCAGCCCAAAAGCAGATTCTGTGCATCCCTTGTGGCAGCTGTGCTGTGCCATCATGACTTTTTTACAAATCAGAGCCCATGAGTGCAGTAGAAAAAAGTGTGGGATCTGCTGGGATCAGGATGCGATGAGCCAGCAAAGGAAGCTGAGTGCATTTGTCTGCCTGACTGTTTGGTTCTGCTGCTTCAGCTCAGCATTTTCAGTGTTTTGGGAGGTGGATTGAGGTGGATTTATTCCTCTGGCTGCTGCAGCCCTCTCGTGGCCACGCTCCTGTTGCTGGGGAAGAACAGTCTGAAATTCTGCATGAGAGGAGAGCGTCTTTTAGAAAGCAAAACAAATAGTTATTAAACAGCATGTTCACCAAAGAATAAATATACAAACAAATAGGACACTTAGGATGCTATTTATTCCAAGTGTACAAGCAGAGTTGATAAACTACTGGCTTTTGAAGAATCAAAGGAAAAATTACATATAAAGCATTGATCAGCTGTGTTTTTAATGGGGTGCCCTGTTTCATCTCCCCAGCCTGTCACTGAACAGTCTGCTTTGAAGTGCTCCTTTTTTTTTCAGCATTTACACATTGATTTACAATGGTATGGGTAAATTTTGTGCTCACAGATGGGTCTTGCTGAGTATCTGCTTATTGGAAATGTGTCTGTCTGTGCAGGAAACTCCAAAGAGGGGTGGAAAATGTCTTGGGCTGGGGAAGGTCTGGGCAAACCTGTATCATGCCAAATTTCTGCAAAGACTAACAGGTAGAGTTTTCTTTGCAGTTTGAACAGTAAGCCTGGTTTATAGTACCTTTTTTATTTTCTTCTTAATCTACCAGATAGAGACAGAGACACCACTGCTGATTGGAAATAAACCGTGGGAATTCATGGTGGAAGGAGAACACTGGTGGGAGCAGAGCTGAGAGCCTGTCCAACAGCTGACTCCCTGCCCAGCAAAGGACATGCCTATGGAATAAACTATAGGATGCATCAAAGGGAAAAGCTTGTGCACAGGTACAGGGTACTCTGGAGGAGGTTGTCCAGTTTTGACTGATGTTTCTGGAACTGACAGCAATAGCGCTTGCAGGCCAGGGTGTCTCAGTCGTGCCAGCGAGATGATATCATGCCTCTGTTTTCCCATTATTTTGCTAATTTTTCCCATTAGTTTCAGGAGAAATGTCTGCATTTTAAAAATATATGATAAAACTCAAACCTAAAAAAATACCCCAAAAAACCAAAAGGACAGAGTGGAGACACAATTACTCCATGGGCTAGTTACCTTGTCAGGGTGATGCTGCCCCTGGCAGTGACTGCATTCAGGTGGGTGGGGTGGGGCAGTTTTAGCAGGATCAGCAGGACTCTGGGTGACAATGACATGGAATGATTTGCAAGCCAGTGTGCTGACCCATGTGTTCATGGTGCTGGAAGAAGCCATTAGATCCATCCCACATCCACCTGAGCCCCTCCAGGTACACCCAGGTGCCCTGGCAGCACCTCCTTCACCCTCTGAGCAACTCAGGGCCCTTGGGAAACAGACTGAACTTACCTATATTAACATTTTAACCACATACACCACATTTTAGTGCCATTGGTGCTGTTTTGCTGTGCTGCAGTGATGCTGCTCCAAGAGAGCCAAGCTGCCTCCCAGGGCTGCAGCACAAGGACAAGCTGCAGCTCTCTCTCAGCTCTTCCACGTCCTCAGGCTCATCTTTCTCACTTACAAGAAACCCTTCATGCTTCCATATAATGGTACTTTGCATAATTTTTGTTTTTTAACTCAATGACCTCTTTGCTCTTCATTTTCTATAATCCCACATGTGCAGAACCAGTTGTGACTTTTTGGTTTTAAGATTGCTTTTATTTTATATCGAGACAAACAGTAGTAAGAAAATAACAAAATTAATGTCTGCTTGAAAGAGCACGGGGCAAGTATCATCCAGGGATCCAAAATATTCTCCAAACAAAAAGGCTGATAAATTTTTAAGACATTGAGAGACGCTGAGAGACTTGGGGCAGCAAATGCCTATGCTGATAACACCAGGTGAAATAGCCTAGTGCAGAGCAGCTTACAGCTCGGGCCTGGCTGCAGTGACATCACCTGGGTGCAAAGCAGCAGGGACACCTCGCTGGTTTTGCCCTGGCACACAGGGAAGCAGCAGGGCTGTGCCCGGCCAGCACAGGGCTGCCACCTCCTCCAGCCGCAGGGGTCGCGCAGACTCTGCAGGTGTGTGAACGTGCTGGGCCCAGGGAAAATGCAAATCCCAGGGAAAGCACGGACAGGTGCAGAGTGTTAAAACACAAGTCCAGCTGAGCTCCGGGCTCTAGGACTCCACGACGATCATGCTGAGGTTGTTGCTGAAGATGACCCTGCCGTCCCTGGTGCTGCTGCACTCGGGCTGGCCCAGCGCCTCCCGCAGCCGCCGCCGCAGCGCCGCCGGGGCCGTGCCCAGGAAGTTTTTTGTCCCCGTCAGGAAATCCATCATGCGGCCGCCGAGCGCGTCCCCCTCGATGAAGCACTCGGTGATGTCCCAGCCCGAGGGGAGCTCGTACACGCGGTGCTGCACCCCGAGCCGCCGCAGCACGGCGGTGATGCCGCCGCAGGTGATGTAGTGGCCGCTGTCGGTGGCGGGCAGGCAGTCCCGGTGCTTCTTCCACAGGCTGGCCCAGCCGCTGCTGTCTGCCGGGGCACCGGGGAAGGTTATTCGGCGAAGGCGAGGCAGGCAAACACCGCCTAATCAACTATAAAACGAGCTGGAAAAGCTCCCTCCCTTGACAGGGGCAGGATGAGAGTTTTCCTCTTACTCGAGACTAAAAATTATCAGCGCCCCATCAAACCCTGGCTTCCCCCAGCCCTCCCTCCAAAACTGTGCTATTTAAAGGAAGCTCCTGCTTGTTGGGAAGGATGATGAAGGAAGGCCTTGCAGAGATGGTTTATTGGTGAAAGATTTTAAGAATGAAGAAATAGAGCTAAAAGCAAAACTTGAGCTATAGAATGTGAAGCAGGAAGACAGTGATTAGGTTATCTGAAGGCCAAACCCCTGATGACAAAAACAATACAGCTCCCCAGACAAAGAGATAAGGGGTTGGACCCGGCCAGGTGATAGGGAAAAAAGGTGAGTTTGCCAAGGTTTTAGTATGGTAATATAATAGTTCCCATAGGCTGCATGTAGATTTTGTAGGTTTTGTACTCTGTACCGGTTGGTTGATGTTAACCTGAGTATTCAGCATAGAAGGGGATAAATGGGATTGCAAGAGGAAGTTCGCTCTCTCTTGGACCACGCTTCAGCAGGAGCTGGTCAGGCTGGCTGTCCCCACGAACAATAAACCACGTGTCCAAAGAGCATCCCTGTCTCCAGAAGTCTCTCGCCGCACCCCAGATAGATGGCAGGACTTTTCTAATACCTGCTTTCTTTTCCAGCACTGAATTTGCCCAGAAGGAAGGGTACACACAGAGTGTGCAGAGCCTGAACACCCGTGCTACCTCTAAACTGTCCCTTGGTCTAAACAGTGCAGATGTTTTCACACATCAAACCTCAGTTATAAGTGCTCATTGTACAGTACATACCTCAAAAAGCAGCCCCAAACAGCAAGGGAAACAGTCTACAGACAATGTGAGAGGCAATTTTTATGGAGAACATGCGAATTTGTGCTTTATCCACCACACCATGAGCTGGGCATTCATGAATGGCACAAGGGATTAAACACTCTACTCTATTAAGAAGTGCCATCATGTTGTGCCTCTTTTTTCCTGTCCTGCCATAAAGCCTGCAGCTTTCAGCCACATAAGTTGTCCTTCTGGGCTCTGGGTCATTAGAGCCCTAAGGATGAGCCCACCCAGAGCTCAGATGCTGTTTTTACAGTGCTTGATTTCACCATGAGGAAGGATTGACCCTTATTCATGAACAGCCACACTTCTCTCTACTGCACTGATTCCATAAGCCGGGAAGCAAGAGCACAGAGGCTGTGCCTAACTGGCCCCATCAGACACAGGGGCCCAAGGCTAAGCCCAAGATTGCATTCTCTATATGAAATCCAGCATTTTTTTTTAGTTATTTGCTATAGAATAAACACCACTGACATCGCCAGATAAATATTTGTGGCTCTCAAACTTCAAAGCTTTTCAAAACTCCAGCAATGGAGTAAAAAAAATACAAGGTCTCCCTTACCTGATAAAATTATGATCAGGAGTTTACCGTGATGGTCGAGGCAGCTGTGGAAAAACTTGATAGTGCTGGGAATATCCTCCACACGGTACAGCATCTAGAAGAGACAGTGACACACAGCCATTATTCCTCCTCCACAGTGCAATGACCCCCCAAAGGCTTAAACCCTTTCTTTTAGAGGTGTTTTAAATTCTGTTCCAGATGCTTCCCAGCCTTTCCTGATTCCACATGCCCATTTAGGGACACCTCACAGCACTGAGCACTGCCAGCTTTGGTGTTTGCAGAGCTTCTGAAGGATTGCTGTGGGAGAGCTGTGCTCAGCTCTGGTCATAAATTCAAGCATACAGCAGACCTGAAGGGGGTGGTTAAATCCAATAGTCCTGTGTTAAAGCAATGTCCATTACCTGGATCATATGGATGAAGTCAAATTTCTTATGTGTGCCTTTCTCCTTCACCTGCTGTTCATACTCCAAGGAAGTGAGCTGGTGCCAAATAAAAGAAACATTCTGCAGGTCTGGAGCTTGATTAACCAGCTCTGTTTTAAAAAGTAGAAGAAAACCCTGAATTTCATAAAATAGCAGAAAAGCTTATCATTCAAATGGATGTTCCTGGCTATAAGCCAGGCAGCAGGTGTAGCCTTACCTTTGTAAGCTGCCACGTGCTGTGGGTTGGGCTCCACAATCTCATTGTCAATAAAGACCCCTGGGTGCACAGCCTGCAGTATCCTGATCATTTTCAGATCCTGCTCACCTATTCAATAAACACAAATTCACTACTTTAGAAAGCAGGTAAATGCAATGGAAGGATGCCAGTGCACCAGCCACCACTCCTGCCAGGAGTCCCCCAGCCTGTGTGAGGCATGTTCTGCCTTGTGGCTCGTGCAGTGCCATAGCCTGGGAATACTCCTGCCATGGTATTGTGCTGCTCAAGCTAGCAGAGAGGTACAGAGGAGCCTGAGAACAGGGCAGAGACCAGCAGCAGCACAGAAACCTGCTAATGGCAATACCCTGGGTGGTGGCACAGACAACTCAAAAAGAATCACAGCTCACTGCTTACAAAAATAACCATGAAATATTAATTTTCAACAACCCCACAAAGTTCTAATGGGTGCAAGGAGGCAGCTGACACAGCTGTGTAACTCCAGCATGCATGGGGTGGCCCATGGCTTTGGGGCTGTCACAGGGACACAGTGGCTGCTGTGACACAGCCCCAGGACACGGGGAACTGCATCACAAGAGAAAAGACCCACTGACACACAGGATCCTGAATCCTCCCTCTCTGGGGATTGTCCACATGGTCTCAGTCCAGGGCACCAAATAACTGATGGTCATCTTGGAAATAATGTAGAGATTCACACATTTGTGTGGAAGTGCCCTGCAAATTTAGCTATTGGTGCTCCTGTGCTGCTGTGTAAGCTCTGGAAGAGCAAGCAGCAGTCTGTCCTCCTACTCTAGGAAATTTCCAGCCTCTTCTGAGGTGATACCGGTCACAGTGCTTATTTCCCAGAAATGCCAAGGGTATGAGTCCTCTTGGTTCACTTCAAACTATGTAAATAAACAGCAGATGGGACCACCTTGATGGGACCTCTGCAAGAATCCTGCCTGTAGCTGATGGTGGGGCCTAAAAATAGTCCTGGCCTTGCAAATGTCACACAGAGAGGTCTTGATACGAGATCCTGCATCCTCCCTGCTCATTCAGCTGATGTACCAGGCACGGGAAGAGCCGTCATCCTTGGCAGGTGCTGCAGTAAATAGATTCAAGGAGGGAAGTATCAGCCATGCCAGCACTAGTGGGACATCCGAGGAAGGACAAGTCTTTGAAATGAGAGAAGAAATACCCCAGGCCCGTGGGGAATGCAGGGGTAGCAGAGCAGGGCCGGCCAAAGGCTCGAGGGAGAAGCTGTGGCTGCATCAACTGGAAGCGGGCACAGGGACCAATATTGCTGACAGGAAGGAAGATGCCAATAGCAAGCAGCTGAGTGATCTGTCACAGTCCTAGATGCCAGTTTGTTAGTGCCTGATGTGGGGAGCACCAGCCCTCAGAGCTGCCTGCAGGCCTGGGGCAGGGCCAGAGGCAGAGCATCGCTGCCCCACGCCCTGGAGCCACTGATGGAGGCAAATGGGTACATCAGCAGCAGGTGGATATCTTAAAAGCTGCTTAGGTTTGGAGTTTTTTTTCACTCCACCTCTGTAAAATTTCTTAATCCAGTGATTGCAAGAGTAGGTAATAACATCTTCAACCAGGGTGTCTGTAAAAACAAGCAGTAAAATACAGCACTCTAGGGCAGGAATTTCTCTGCTGCAGTTTGCCCTGCCAGCAACAGCCCTTCAGCACTGACCACAGCAAGGCTGGGACAGGACTGGCACCTCTCTGCAACTGGAAAGTTCCAGCTCAGATTAAACCAGCCATGAGAAAACATGGGGTGAGTGAGAAAATGTGATTTGGGCCACAACAGAGGCTTTCAGGATGTGGAGTCAGCCACTAATCCCCATTAATATTTTCATCAACTAAACTAATTCTGGGGGCTCTGTGAAACCAGAGTCCTCTTCTGAAAAGGTCAGGGATCAGATATAACCTTTTACTCAGTGCCATCCCAGCTCACTCCCTGCCTAGCCCAGAAGCTCAGCCCCAGCAGCCGTGGGCAAGCTGGGGCTGCAGCTCTGGACCCCTGTCCTGGCGTCTCCGAGGGGCACTCACCCAGGAAACACAGGAAATTTTAGAGGGTTTCTTTTTCCATTAAAACCTCCACTGAAGAGGACATAAGGAAAATTAAGGACGATGCTAAAAGTTCATTTCCCCCTTGTGCTTTTGTGGCGTCAGAATTTCTGTTTTATATTACTTAATGAAAATAGAGGGTAATTGAGAACTGAATCATTTTTTCCTGCTTGGTTTCTCATATGCTCCAACATATTCCCAGTTGGGGGAAACAATCTAATGCTAATTTTCTCTTACTCAGGAAAACAAAACCAAAAAAAAGTGAGAAAAATGCTTTCATTTGAAAGTATTAGCACTTAAAATTCAGCTGAAAATACTTTTCAAAGCAGAAGTAAACTCTGACAAATCAAACCACCACTTCTTTTCTCTACTCTTTATTTTCTCCCAGTTTCCCTAGGAGCAAAGTCGGCTGTTTCACCACTTTTTTGTTTTGTTGTTTTGGCTTTTTTTAAACACAAATACATTTAGAACAACTTTAAAGCTATTTTTCCAAAGGATAGGTTTCTCTCTGGGGAAAAATATCATTTGCAGTTTAAACCCTACTTATCACTGGGTAAAAACACAGCAGTAACAAAGGAACATGTCTTGGAAGCTGATGCAGTCCCATGCTCATGGTTGTGCCCAGGTGGTTTTGCACTACTGAGAGCAGGGCACTGCCCAGCCTTGGCCTCTGGGATCCCTAAAAGCAAAGCAAAAGACATCCCTTCAGGGGGGATAGTCTAAGGCAGGATTTTGGGTGGAAAGAACCTCTCCAATGTCTCCAATTCTCTCCAGCAAGGTTTGAAGATGCTCTTGCACCTATCCAGAAGGAGGAATCCTTGCTTTGAGGCACATAAAGTCAGGTGAGAGTCACCAAGAGGCAGAAACGAAGCTAAAATCAGACAATTCTCACTGCCCAGGAAGATCTGAGCAGCAGAGTTTGGAGATGGAGAGGGAAGGAAGGGAAGGAGCATTCCTCTTATCCCAGCTCCACTCTTCCTTCTGCCCTTCCGTGCTTCTCTGGGAAATGCTGTCATGAGAGTCTGAGTACTCCTCATTGCCCAATTTTCCTTCTGCTCCCCACAGGTCCCCCGTGCCCCATCCCCGCCCTCCTCACCTGTGCCACTCCCAACTCCCAGGACACTGATGGTCGATTTTCCAGGGCCGAGGCTGAAAGGATAAATACACATTACTTAACCACACTGTACCACACCACTTCATGTTTTCATTCTTACAGCTTGGGTGACAGCCCAGCCTGGAAATTTTCATGTTATGCACATGAATTGGGACAGAAATTTGGTGATCCCTTTTGACCCTGGTGACAACCAGCATGGCAGGAGCCTGCCCAGGTCAGCCAGCTCGTATTTCAAAGGACAGCAGCAGCAAGGTGCAGAGTTCCTCACCCTTTGTCAAGGAGATTTCTTCAGGCTGTGGCTGGCACTGTGCAAAAAAGCCTCTGAGAACCCCAGGGCAAAGGGGCTGTACCTGAGTGGGATGGCACTGCTGAGGAGGCAGGGACAGGTGAGCTGGAGAAAACCTCAGTGCCCTCAGGAGGGAATATTGGATATAAATACCCAGAAAAAGCCAAACCATTAGGCTATCCAGGTGTCTGGAAACCATCTCTTATCAACATTAATCTTGGATTGAAATTGGGAGGAGGGTCTGAATCTTCAATAATTTTTACCTTAGAAGAATTGCTTACTAAGAGACTCCAGTCACATGCTCCCTAGCAGAATATTTAACAACAGCCATGCTCTGACATTATTTATGGCCTTACTCTGCTCTCAGGCATGGACTGGGCTGAGAGATTGAGTTTCCCAAACACAGTCTCAGGAGGCACCACAGTAATGATTCCACAGGAGTGGGATGAGTTGCAAGTCCTGAAGGGTGTGAGCAAGTCCAGGAGCCTGAGCCCTGATGAGGGTCAAGACCCTTTGACAAACCCAAAATCAGCGTCATAGAAAGCCACAATGTTTTCCATTATTTAAATTCACAATTAAAATGTCATAATATAATATTTAATGATTATTATTTTATTATTTATTTTACACATATACACACACACACACACACACACACATATATATATATATATATATATGATCTGTAGAATAAAAGTTTGCCTGCCTAAACTTTTTTTCTCAATGGAGAAAAATCCAGTTCCTTTAACATCCAAAAATTACCCAGATTTGAAAGGACTTTCTTGTGCTTTGGATCTAGGCTGTTCTGAAGCTGTCTGCTGTTATCCAGTCTTAAGATATTACATCAATTCTTTACAAAACTGATTATCATTTGCTACTTAAGCAATGCAAATCGACTTAGGATAGAAATAAGGAAGTCTTAGGGGATTGGGAAAACCATGAATTATCCACTAGGAGAGGATTAGAGATGTGTTTCTGTTTGGATGGATGTGATGAAGTCCCAAAAGCAGAGAGAGAGCACAAGACAGGTTTCTTTCAGGAAAAAAACAAAAACAGAAACAAAACCAAAAACAAAACAAAACAAAAACCCAAACAACCAAAAAACCCAACTTTAATCCTTGAAAATCAGCTAATGAAAAGAGATGGACATGAGAAGGAGGTCTTGAGTTTTTCCTTAACATAAGCTGGGAAGCAGCACAGTGTATTAATTGAAACAGCATGTACTCTGCAGTCATTGAACAGAATGTCCTAAAAACCAGCATTAGGGGACTTTAAACTGAAAAGCATTTAAAGTTCATTCCCAACCCAAAAAATCCCTCAATGTTTTTTCTGACTCCCAGGATAACAGATGGCTTCCCACCTCGAGGGAAGTGCTGCTTACCCAGCCACGATGTTGGGCATTTGTTCCCTGTTGAACTCATCCATGCACTGGTGCTCTGTGGAGTGATCCAAGAATGACTTAAAGGCCTCCACATACTCCTCAGCTGTGAGGCTTCTCATGGAAGGGATCATGCAGAGCTCTTGGGAAACAAATATGGATTGCATGTGAGAGGCTTTGAGGCATGTGAAGGGTCAAAGCACTTACCTCGTGGGAGAAACCCAACTTAACCCAACAGGAGCCAGAGATATGGGAAAACTATGCAGAGGATGCACTTTCCAACCTGTTCACACTCAGGGTTCAAAATTATTCCTGGGTACCCTTCAACATCAGTATGTTTGCTAAGTGACTCATCATTACAGGGCAGCCAGAGGAAAATGTCTCCAAAATGTTTAGCCAGATGTGGGGCACCCTGTTTGCAAGAAGGGATGGAACTGAGGGGTTTCCTGGAAGGCTAAAGAAAAGGTGAAGGGAATCCCACAGCAGGTCCAAAGCTGTGGCCATCACTCATGCCCATGCTGGACAGGGTGGCTGAGGAGGGCAGCTCTTGGCACCCTCCCAGGAGGAGGGATGCAACACAAACACTGCCAAAAATAATCAACCCTCTGCATCTCATTTGTGATTCTTGACAGCATGAGACTGAAATGCGCTGCCAGGGAGGTGAATTCCCTGCTGGGACCTGCAGCTCATGGCCAGGAGGGCAGCAGATGGCAAGACATTTCCCCTGAATGGGCTGGTGTTCAAATGTGGGTGACCAACACCAAGATCTCTCCCTCTGTGCCAAAACTCAGATACTCAAGGGCTTCCAAGGAATTATTGCAAACCTCCCTTTCCTGCTATCCCAACCTGAAGACAGGGCAGTTGCCAGGGCTCTGGCCAGCTGCTCAGGGCTGAGGAGCAATGACAGGACTAAGACCTGAGGCTGGTGAGAAGATGCCCTGCTGTGCTGGGTCTGTCTCACACCATGGGCTGCAGTGGGGAGGCTCTCGTAGTGCAGCCTCCACCAGCAAGAGAGATCCATGCTGAAAAGGCATCATTCAGTGGGGAAAAAATCAGCTATTCCTCTTAAATGAAATGAGGATAAAGGACAGGGCTTGGCAGAATATCTTCATCCTCATTTTTGCCTTTCAAGGAGCTGCATTTTTATCACCTGCTTTTAGCCACCACTAATAAGAGAACCATGTATGTCTCATCCAGGACACTGCAATCTCAAACTGAAGGCCTCTGCTCTTTCCAAAACCACGTGTCCTTGACAGCTGTGTTCCTGGTCCAGCCCTAGTGGAGGTGAAGACATCAATGCCTATCCTCAACACTTTGAACTCTACCCTAACATAAACCTGAAATCACCTGAATTGCAGTCAGTTTACCATCCTGCTTATTTGTCTTTTTCTTTTTTATTTGTTTTTTTAACAATCTCTAACTCCAAAAGGATTAAAACATATTTGTAATGATAACAATCTGAGTGGGCATTTTACTTTAATTTCTTTTTTTCCTTTTTTTTTTTTTTCTCCCAAATACCTGAATTATCGTGTGGAGTTGTCAGAATCTCTGCTTCAAAGTTCATGCTGGGGAAACTATTCCTGTAAGGAAAGTATAGCACTTCAGTTATTTGAAGAACCTGCATGCTTTTTTGAAGCTGCACTGAAAATGCAGAACAAAGGGAAGATGCTCCAGGACAAACTTTCCTCTCATGATAATCCATAATTTATTTTGTTCTTTTTTTACTAGAGAAAGCCAAAACTTCTTTGTAGCTGATCAAAGTCATGGAATACTAGAATCCTGGAGTCAATAGAAGAGTTTGAGTTGGAAGGGACCTCAAAACTTATCTCGTTCCAATCATGTGCCATGGGCAGGGACACCTTCCAGTATCCCAGGTTGCTCCAAGCCTTGTCCAAGCTGCCCTTGGACACTGCCAGGGACAGGGCATCCACAACTGGCCACTGCTCCAGTGTTTGTCTGAGATGTGCTGTGGAAGTTTTCATACCCCTGCAGAACCATTAACCAGTCCATGCAGCTGAAGGCCCCAGACTGACATTTTCCTTTCTTCATTTTCCTTTGACAACGTGCCTCATACATAAAACAGGGGTGAGGTGCCACTGGCAAAAGGAAGGGATGAACTTAAACCCGAGCAAGGACCTCACTTCTGCCAAGCCAGGCTTGGGCTGAGGCTGTCTGTGCAAAGGGAAGAGTCACCTCCTGGGTAACCACATCTCGGTATCAAGATGCACAGCGAGGCTTAGGGGTGGTATCCTGTGTAATGTGTTTAGACACACCAAAGCTTTGTGTTAGAAAATGCCTCAGGGCAAGCAGTCTGAGATAGCAGACCCCAGCCCAATAGTCTCCTCTGCCAAGGAAAAAAATCCCAAGTGAAGAAAAAAACAAGGCTGGAGGTGGAAAAGTAAAGAAGGGAGTTTGTTGTGGGGCTTTGAGATACAAATGTGTAAGGACGTGCAAATACTCCACTGCTTTGGTCAGTGAGGGCAAGAAAAGACTGAGATGTCCCAGAAGTCTCAGAGACACTGGGACACTTCCAGAGTCCTGCTGGTTTCATCTGAGTTCAGTGCCAAAGTCATGTAACTCATGTCCATGGGGTATGTCAAAGGTCTCTCCTCCACCACCTTGACCTCACCTCTCCCCAGGAGAGACCTCTCAGGAGCTCATCAGGAAGAAGCCAGAGCTCAGCCCAGCTCCCTCATCTCCAGCTTGGCTGCAGGCCAGTCCCTCCAATTTCCACTCAACCCTCCGACCTCTTCCATCTGTGCCCATCAAAACCCCCAGAGGGTTATTTTGCCCCCTCAGCTGGGTGAACCCAGCAAGGTGGTTTCAGAGTAAATCTCCCACTAAAATGCTGAAGGGTAGCGTGGCTTTTCCGTGCAGGGAGGAACAGTTTGGACATGAATTCCATTTCTGACAGGTCAAGTGTTTCCAGCCATGCCAGGAGAGCTGCCAGGGGACCTGGAGAGCCTTCAGCACAAGCATTCACCAGCACAGATGATGCCAAGATCTCTTCCACTGACACTTTTGCCATTTCTCTCCAGGCAGGGCTTAGGTTCTGAGACTGATTAACACTTGTTGCTGGGAAAGTGAAACAGGAACAAACAGACTTCCTCTAAAATCTGGTTAAAATCCAGACCAGATCCTAAAATTTGCAAATAACATTTTGGGCTTGTCCTGCCAAGACCCCAATACCTAACAGCAGGACAGGGGCAGGGACTGCCAGGGAGCAGGATGCCCATGGGCAGCTGGTCCTGCCACAGCTCCCAGCCAAGGCTGAGCTTGCAAGGTTAAACCTTTCCCCTCCATGAACAAAGCTGGATGCATTATGGACAGCAGGTGCAGGGAAGTCACGTTATTACTTTAGGTGATGCAGCCTCTTTAAGTTGAAAAAGTTTTCTCTGGGAACACAAATTGCGAGAATATCTTCATAACTCATAAACTTCATTATTCCTAAACTTAGGCTGTGGAGTGGCTAAAGATCTCCCCCTTAGCCCCCATCCTTCCCAGGACACGGGCACATCTGCTGCTCCTCCCACCTCCCACACCCGTCTGTGACACAGAGACAGCAGCTGGGGAAGCACCATCCCTCTCCCTGCCAGAACCCGCGTACCTCTTCACCTCCGGAGCCGGCTCCATGGCGGGGGGATGCTGTGCGGGGACACGGGGGCCGGACCGATGATCCTCGCGGGTCCCTTCCCCTGGGCACACGCTCGGTTCCGTGCCGGGGTCAGCCGGGCGGCCGAGCCCTAGGTCAGCATGTCCGGCTGTCCCCGCACGGCTCTGCCGGACCTGTCGGGACAGCAGCGTCACCGGGGCAGGCACGGGGGAAACCCGAGCCCCGCGGGGCAGAGCGGGCAGAGCGCGGTGTCCTCACCCCGCTGCGTGCGGGGACACAGAAAGCGACACCGGGACACTTCCGAACCTTCGGAGCCCCAGGGGCAGCGCCTGAGGGGTGCGAGCCGGCGCCGGGCAGACCGGGGCCGATTCCGTCCCTTTTTAATGCGCTGTGAGCCTTGTCTCGCCCTCCTGCTGGCCGCCCTGGGCAGGAGGGAGCGCTTCCCTGCATCCCTGCATCCCTGCATCCCTGCATCCCAGCATCCCTGCATCCCTGCATCCCTGCCGCGCTGGGTGGGGGATGCGCTGGGAGATCCCTGCCTTCCCCACGGAGAAGAGGAGCTCGTTGGCTGCCCGGAGACCTGAGCAAGCGATTTTCCTGTCTGTGACTCAGGGGCAGAACCTCTAGCGAGCACTGCAGCCCCCGGCAGCCTGGCACTCCCTGTCCTGCCCCACGAAAGGGACCGGGGGGACGGGCAGCCAGGACGGGGGCAGCGAGCCCAGCCTCCTCCTGCTCTGCTTGCTAAACCGCAGGGATTAGAAAGCAAGGAAACATTTTTGGGGACAGCTATCCAGGGTAGAGGTGGCTGGAGGTCTCCACGAAGGTGCAGTGGTCACTGTTCAAAATACAGAAAATCCTTGGTGCTCCCTGCACCTGCCTCTGGATTTTTCCCCTACCCTCACCCACAGGACTGGTGCTCCTTTTGCCTGAAATCTAATAACACGAATATAAAAAAGAAAGGATTTAAAGACTTTATATTTCCAAGTGAGAATTTATATTCTTTATATTTCCACTGGTGGGAAGAGCAGCATTGGGATCCTCATCACTCCCATTCCCTGAAGACAATGGGTAGATTGAGCAGATAACAGATAAAACTTCCCCCCTTGCTGAGATCCCCAGAAAACTTCCTGCCCTGCATAGATCCCCAAGACCAGGGACCTCAGGTGGAGATGCTTCACCATCAAGTGGCCTGCTTTGCTTTACACTAGATTTTGCTTCCAGATGGATTCAAGTTACCCACCTCAAGGCAGGTCCACAGCAGCACGTTAAGCCAGAAACAACTGCATTGCAACTCTTCAACAAAATAATCAAAATATTCCAGATGAGGAAAGACCAGAGGCTCTTTGCTATATCTAAAGCGCACCTTTGGCTCCTGGTGCCGTGTGACCACCTGGGCAGTGACTTTACACCAGTCAACTCAGTCCCTCAGCAATCCCCCCAAGATGCCACCCCCAGACACCCACCGTGCACCAGAGGAGTGTCCCAGCCGAGCCCGCAGCAGCCTCGTGTCCCCGGCCACCTCTGCCGTGTCCCCGCTGAGCCACCCCTCAAACCCCCCCCAAAGCCAGGCATGGACGCCCCTCAGGTCCCGGCCATACCTCCGGGGCTGTCGAGAAATGTCCCGCAGGCAGGAGCTGCAAGCCCTTGGCAACCTCCTTGTACACGCACGGGGCGCTGCTCCCCCTCCCTGTGTCCCTGTGTGTGTCCCTGTGTGTGTCCCCGTGTCCCTGTGTGTGTCCCCGTGTCCCTGTGCCCCCCCGGCTCCGAGCCGGCATTAGGCTCCAAGGGCAGCTTTGTTCGGGCTGGGAACAACGGGACATTGTGGGCTGCCAGCTGCCCTTGGGGATGTCCCGTGTGCTCTGGGCTCCTCTGGCCAGCTCGTGACTAAATCCGCTCCGAGCTCTGCTCTCCGCACAGACTGAAAAAGCTGATTTTCCAACAGCGAGAGGATGGCTAAAGCCGGAGCTGGCTGCAAGGAGGGGAAAACAAAGCCGCTGTGTTCCCTCCGCCGCTCCGGGGTCAGTTTTGGGCTGATCCTGCAGAAATGGATCATTCTCTCTCCCCGGGACAATCCTGTCTGAGGCTGGTGTTGCCCATGGCCCCTCGCCCCTCGCAGTGCTCCGTTTCTGTCAGCCCACCACAAGCCTGGACTGCATCTCCAGGCAGGAAACCCGGGGTTTTGACATCAAATTTCAATGAACTTACCTTCTAAAAAGCAATCAGCTTCTAGGTTGATGATCATCAGGAAGGTCCTTGGCATTTTTAGAGTGTTGATGGCAGAAGGTTTGGGACTAAATGGTTTTTAAGGTCCCTTCCAACCCAAAGCAGTGCATGATTCCATTACCACTTTGTTTTTAGAGACTCCTCCAAATCCACCTAGAACAATCGATTAAAGCTCAAGTAATGTAACTCTGATTTTCTTGTGAGCAAAGCTCTTCTGCAGCAGTTTCCTGTTTTAATGAAAATGTTTTCATCAGTTAGATATTTTCAGTTTTCTAGACTAATCTTCTCAAGTACTGTAGTTTCTGTACTCTCCTAGGTGAAATATTCCATGCAAACATGTTATTCTCCATGCAATTTGCTTGCATTTCCAAGCAAATTCTGGTAGAGAGAAAGATAACCAGCAATTCTGTAGCACCCATTTTCCTGATAGTTAACAACAAGATTTCCCATTAAAGGAAAAAATTTTGTTTTACTTTAATCCTTTAACCCTGGGCAGCAGTAGATTTTGGAGTTTGAGAGTAGTGGTTTTGGGGATACAGCATTTTTAAAAATATGTGTATATAGGATATTTTTCTATGGGAAAAAGAACATAATTTCTGATAAATACTGACAAAAAGGCAGTGCAGAAGCAGAACCCATCCCTCCCTGGGGGCAGCAGCCCTCACTGCTGCTGGGCTCCAGACATGTTCTGTTCAACCTCCCAAAAAACCTGAAGTATCTATGTCTTTGAGATTTTTTTTATTTTAAAACAGCCTTTCCTGCCTCTTTATTAAAGTCTGGATCCCGGTACAGCTCTTCCAAACCTTTTAAAATGATCCTTTTCAACCTGTTTGACTAGAGGTCATAACTCCTGTAGTTGTAATTACAGAGCCAAGGTAAGGGCAGAGGGAAAGTCTGATGTGGCTGCCTGCAAAAAAGGCTCTTTGATTCAAGGTGAAGACCAGCTTTGGTCTACAACCCACCCAGTACTCAAAAAAGAATGTCTCTGAGAGCAAAGACAGATATGGTAAAATGTGCCTTTTACCCTTAAAAATCTCACATTTCTTCAGCCAGGAAAAAACACTCAGAGTTTAAATTTCTCTGGCTGTACCTGTGCTGCTGCCAGTAGCATGTGCTGGGAGTCCAACATGAGCAGGATTAAACATCCAACAGGAACAGCACCCAAAACAGGGGCATTTGCAAATCCTGCTGTACCAAAACATGAGGAATTGCCAGCAAAAGAGATTTTGTCCAAAGTTAGATTTGTCCAAAAGAGATTTAGCTCAAAGTTAGCAGTGCAAATAGTAAGGCCAGAGACTGGTCCCTGAGAGGTTTTTGTGGTTCAAGAGGGTGAATTGAGTGGGACAAGAAATGAAGGATCAGAACTTAAATTATTTTTTCTTAGTTGCTCCTAAAGCAAGGCTGAGCCCAGCCATCACAGCACATCTGAACAGAAGGGATCTGAACGCTCTGAGCCGCCAGAGTATCCCAGGAAAAGCCACTCTGCCAGGCAAAAATAGGTTACAAAATTGGAATATCTCTTGGAATGTACATGGGATGATGAGTCCCATTTCTGTGGGTAAGCAGAGAGAAGAAGCAGTGGAAGAGTGGGCATGAGCCCAGTGGGGGATGCTCACATTTCACACACTTTGTCTGTTCTTCTGTGGATCTTTCTGGTCTGTCCCACTCTTAAAAAGAGTAACCTCAGCTGCATGAACTCTTTATTGGAATCTGGGTAAAAGCTTGTTTTCCTGCCGTCTCTCAAACCCTAAGGAGCATTTACAACAATAGCTCAAACCCAGCAGCTTTGGCAATGGAGTTTAGCAATGTGAATATTTGTCACCGAGCACATCGCAGCAGCACAGGGAGGATGTCAAACCAAGGCTCTGCAGGTCTGTTTTACCAAAAGCCACTAGATGGGGATGCGAGGACACTTTTCTGCTCTGTTCTGCTTTGGTCCCATCTCGTTGGGCTCGAGCTGGCCTTTCCCACTCACGGGGCTGCTGCTGGATTTCCTTTTTCTCTTCAGGAGCTGACAGAGGTAATTTGGGAACTTCTCACTCGCTGAGTTCTCATCCTGCAGGGATCAGGCCTCGGGCAGCAGTTAGGGTGCAATTGCTTCTTGCTGAATATTACTCTCTGCACCAAGACTTAGGAAGAGTAAAGGGTTTGCCTTTCAGTTTGTGGATTAGTCTTCTTTTATAGGCTGTGGAAAGAAAAGGTACTTTAGATTGAACACAGGGGGGAAATGGCATTCAGCAAACTGGTAATCTCTGAAAATGTCCATACTTTAGAGCAGTTACTGTGGGAAAAAGCCAGGAGATTTCCTCAGGCTCAGTACCCAAATCTCTGGGTAATTTTTTTTGTTAGTTTCTCCTCTTTTGAAATCCACGGTTGGCCTAAGAATAAGCAAGATAAAGTCAGGGGAATTGGTTTGGCAGGGTGTAGGCAGGACCAGCCCTGCTGTCCACAGAGGTGCCCCAGGAGCACATTTAGGCTGCAGGAGTCCGTGCAATGCATCAGAAATGCTGTGGGAGCCAGGAGGGCTCCAGTCCCACAGCAACTGTCAGCTCTGACCTCCAGTAACCTTGGCCTTCTGCAGTGAGCACCCCTCTTACTATTTTATCTCAAGTGTCAGGATATTTGGTGCTTATAGGAATTCCCAGCTCCTGAAGTCAGGTGAAATGTGAAAAAAACTCTTCTAGCAAATATTTAACAGCAAAATTCCAGCTATGGGAGCATGCTAAGGTACCCAAAATGCACTCCAGGCTTCAAAACACAGAAAATGCTTTGAAAGAAATCCAAAAACTGATTCATTTCAGAGCAATTTCATGAATGTTTTCAGTGGTTGGCAGGGAGGGAGAGTGGGTATCAGGGTATCTTCGAGAGTCTGAGAAAAAAGGCTCTGGTAAATACCCTGAAAGCAAATTAATCTTGTATCATAACAATCAATTCAGAAAAGTGGGAGAACAATTCAAATATTATCAAAATAAATGTCTTCACTACTCCATATGCTCAAAATATGGAGCTGCCAGTTCATGGCAAGGTGTTTTAAGGACTGGGAGAAGAGAACCACCGGGGATTGTTTGGTATTTTCAACTGCATCTCCGCTAATTGCTAAAACCAGATTGTTCTACTTCATTAAGCATGAAAGAAGGGCAGTTGCTTTTCCTGGGCAGAGGGTGAGGAGGTTGCAGGATGAAGGAGCACTGGGATGGCAGCAGGGGCCGTGTCCCTGCACTCTCTGGCTGGGGACATCCAGCCCTGGATCCTGGTGCTGCCCCATCCCTGCCAGGGCATTCCCAGCAGCTTCAGCAGGCACTGCAGATTCCAGCTATTCCTCTTCTGTGCTCTTTCCTCTCTGCTTAGCAGTCTCCTCATGGTGACAACAGAATGTCTGTTTTCCAGGAGCCCATTTGAGCTTTATGGATCAGCCACGGCCGGCACTCGCAGCCCTCCATAAAGCACACTGACACCTCTCCCGTGAATTCCCAGCTCCACTGAAAAATTGATCAAAGCTGATGGAGTTACAGGGCCCTGTGTCCCTCTACAATCTGCTCTTGTGCTGCTCAGCCCTCACAGAGGCAGCAAAGCCAAACTCTGTCTGAAAAATTCGCCTCCCTCCTGCCCTTGGCTTTGCACCCTGGCGAGGCCCACAGGGAGGATGTGCAGGATGTGTCCCCCCTGCTCCCCCTGTTGCTGCTGGCTCTCCTGGAGCCAGGCTCCCCCTGGCATTGTGGGTGTCCCCAAAATGCAGCAGGGAGTGCCAGCAGAGCCCTGTCCTGGCACTGACACCATGTGCAGAGTGCCCAGGCTGACACAGCCCACAGGGCACGGCTTCATGAGCCTCCTGCACCCCTGTCCCATCTGCTCCAGCAGCAGCTCCTAGCAGAGACTGAATCACAATCACAGAATCACAGAATGTCTAGGGTGGAAGAGACCTTCAAGATCGAGTCCAATCCAGCCCTAACACCTCAACTAGATCATGGCACTGAGTGCCACATCCAATCTCTTTTTAAAGGGATGGTGACTGCACCATCCCTGGGCAGACTATTCCAGACCTTAATCACTCATTCTGTGAAAAACTTCTTAAGACTGCTTAAATTACAGGAATTTTTAGCAAACTCATTAAATTTTGGCATAGGTCTGCTGGAGAAGATGAGATGCCATGCAGCAGAATAGTTGGTTTCTACTGCAAGACCTCATCAAAGCCTCCCAACAGCTCTTGCTTTTGTTCACAGATAATATCAGTCCCTTGAAGCAAAGTCTGTGCCTCATTTCATCCCAAAATCTCCTGGGTTTTGGGAGGGCATGTGGCTGTTGGGTGTGCTGTCTCTCCCCAAGCATCCTCTGGTGTCCCAGCCCTACAGAAACACTTCTTCCTTCTGTTTATTAATTACAGTTTGGTTTCTGCTGCAATGAACACTGAACAGCAAATCCAATACCTGATTCAAAGAGCTTCCAAATGAGGGGTCAGGTGGGATACAAAGGATGTTAATTTAAAATACTGCTTGGCTTTTCAGCTCTTTGGAGTCTCAGTATCACTGAACTGTTCTGGTTGAAAAAACCCTTTAAGATCATAAGTCCAGTGGCTAACCAGCACTGCCAAGGCCACCATTAAACCATGTCCCCAAGCACCACACCCTTTAATTCTTCCAGGGGTGATGACTTACAGCCCCCAACAGCTTTATTTAAATGTGGCTTTTAAGTTATGCCAAAATATTATCATATGGTTTTATCAGACAAAAAAAGTACAGTAATGACCATTTTCAGCATAGGGAGCAAAGAGGTAATTTTGAAATTGTTTATGTTCATGTGAATACATATACAGGATATTCGGGGAAAAAAGGTTTTTTTACTGCAAGCATTAAGCAGAGGCAACCTCCTGTCACCTTGCAAAGTGCTGGGTGTTGTCCAGTTTCTAAGCTGTTGTAACACATCTCAGCAGTTCATCTATGTTTACCTGAATGCTGACAAAAATAAAAGGATCTTCTGAGTGCTGTTTGCTCCTCCACCATTCCCTCCAGCTATGACCAGTTTCTGATGGGCTTCTCCTCATGTCCTGCAATCTGCACAGATCAGTGGGGGTGGATGCACATCTGCAGCACATCTGGAGCAGAGCCATCCCTGCAGGCTCCCTGTCACTGGCATGGGGTGACCTTGGCAGTAAAGGGCTGCAGGATCAGCCCCAGCACCCCTTGGAGGCAGCTCCAGCTGCCTGCACAGGTAAAAGTGGGCAGCCTGAACCCTGGACAACATTAAGGTTCTTAATATCTTTTTAGACAAGGATGTTATTTAAATCAGCATTACAGCAACTGTAATTTTTATTGCACAAAGTCCTTCATGGCCACCGAGGTGATGACAGATCCTGATGGCCAAAGCTCCCAAATCTGTCCTTGCTCTCTCATGTGGCTACAGAATCTCATTTCCTTTTCCCACAGCCAGATTTTAACCAGTTACCCCTGAAAGAGTCTGATTGCTGAGGCAGAGGGTGACCCACAGCCCCAGGCAGGTGTGAGGGGTCACAAAGGACCAGCACCAGGCATTTCATTAACCTCAATGTGTCCAGACCACAACAGCTTCAAAACTCCCAGGAAACAAAAGCAAATGAAGCACCTGTGGTGAAAGCTGGACCTCTCTGAGCTGAGCCACCCTCCCTGGCTTGTGCCACCATGCTCATGCTGGCCCAGCCCCTGCACCCACGCTGCAGATCTCGAGTTTGCCCTCCTTGCAGTGCACATTTCCCTCAAAGTGAATGTCCTTGATTGCTTGCACTCACTTATTCCCCAAGGTGTGTATCCTAAACAACACTGAGAGGCTCCTGGAGGTATCTCCTGCAGCTTTTATGCTTTTCTAAGACTGGAAGAAGCTTGGGCAGCTCTGGCATATTCCCATCTGCAGGATTTAGTGGGATTCTGAGCAAACCTAACCCAGACCTAAGGTTTTCATCTCTTTTCCTTTTCCTCCTTACATGGCACAAATGTGAGTGAGCTTTCCTAAAGCAACAAAGATACTTTTGATCTTGATTACTAGCATCAGCTACAGGGAGAAAATTAGAATTCAGGATTTGTTACCAACACTTCAATTATTCAGTGTTATCAAGTTGTCACCAGGCCTTTAATTATTTTTCAGTTTATATCTAATTTCCCACACTATGATTGCTTTAGCAATGTTAAGGTAGATCTGCAACTGTAATGGGAAATGTCCAAGTCCTTTATGATGCTGGGGACTGGAAATGACAATGTTAATAAAATTCACACATCTCCTGTGCCACAAGCCCTCATCAATACAGTGTTGATCTGCAGTTGACATGCTATTTAATTATGCTCTTTTGGTACCAATAAACACTTAATAATATATTCAAAGTGAGTAAACAGGATATAACACTGACTGATTCTGCATCTAGTGAAAGATTGGGCACGGGACCATAAAATCTCACTTTCAAAGCCTTTCAGTATTTGACTTTGCTTTTTAGGACCATCATTCTGTACAGGGTATGTGCACCCAAGCCATCGGTGTGTACAGCCAGGACAGGGGTTGTTTGACAGAGATTCACGGAGGATTCGGCAGTGATTAACACCAATTATGCAGATAGTTATCACTGTGTGCAGAGATCATTAGTTTTAACACACCAGGCAATTTTGACTCATCAAAACATTATGCAAAGAAGGAGGCTGATTACAACGATGGAACTGGTGCAGAAGCTCTCACAGCCTCACCAGAGCCAGCAAAGAGGGATTTTGCCAAGTTCCTCACCCAGTGCAGGGCAGGAAAACAGTGGGATCATTACACCTGCTGTGCATCCCTGACCAGGGGAGGCCCTGAGGAGCTGTTCCTGCTGCTGTGCTCTCACTAACACCGGATCTCTGAGGGAAGATACAAAACAGCTGTTTTCTCCTCCTTTGCCCCAAAAGGCTGTCAGCAGCCAGGGCCCTTTGTTTCTGATGTTTGTGACTGAGGAGGTGAGCAGCCTGTTCATTCCTCAAACCTCCCTTAGCACCCATCCCTAGCTGCCCTTCACCAGCCCCAGGGCTCCCAGAAAAATGGGCAAAGCCCCTTATTTGTACACAATTCTGGTCCATAAACCTGATGCACAGCAAAATTAGGAGCTTGTGTTCAACCCTGCCCCATTTTACCCTGTGTTTGAGCATCCTGAAGCTAAAACACAGTGAAAAAACCTTGAACAGCTCAGCATGGCCCAGGCTGGGGTCTCCCAGCCACCACCACAATTTCCTCTTCCAGCTGGTGTAGAGGTGTGTGAGAGGTGCCTGTGCACCCCGTGCCCACTGCTGCTCAAATGCTATTTGCCATGATTTGCTTTCTGCCTAATGACACTTCTTGCCCAGAACTATTAGCAGATGTAGGAAGTCACCTTTCTTACCAGCACCTCCATTCCCAGCCTCCAGCACCTTCTGCAAATAAATTGGAGATTCAAATTTACATTGGATCACCAGTGCTGATGTGCCCAAGATGGGGAAGCAAGCTGTGAGCAGGTGCCCAAGTGCTCAAGATCATGAACTATTTTCTGCTGTTCCTCCCTCCGCTAACTGAGTTAATGCCTCACACAGCTGGGAGGGCATTTCCATCCCCAAAAGCACCATGATGCTCTGAAGATGTGCCAATCTGGCCCCTTGACTCACAGCTGGCCCCACCCCCCCAAAAATTCCTGCGCTGCACAGATGTGGATGATTAGCACCTGAACCAGAACTAACTTCTCAGAAAATTGTACTTATTGCAGGACAAATTGAGTCTGCTCTGGCAGAAGCCAGAATAATTGCTCAGGGGAGCATGGGGCTTATCCAGCAGTTAATTCATTATTTGTACCTGCCCAAAGCCAGGATGGAAACAGCAGGAAAGGCAGCAGCAAACAAGGTACAAACTCCAGTACCTCAAAACCAATTTGCTCACTTAAAGGCTTATTGCCATCACGGCAAGGGGGCAAAACACCTTTACATGGGTGGCAAAAGAGAGGAGGGACAAGCTTTATCCTGTACTGTGATAGGCTGTACAGACTTGGATGCAATTAATGCTGTATTTTGGGCTTTGCCATATCTTTGCATGCACCAAAAAGTCAGAGTTAAGAGAGGAAATGCATTTTAAATCAGGGCAGATCACACCTTCATGACAATGCCAGGATAATCAGCCAGCACCAGCCAGCAGCAGCTGTGCCTGGTCTTGCCATGAGTCAGGACTGATGCTTTAGGAAGAAACAGAAGGTTGGAAAAGGTGTCAGAACCCACCAGCACCACGAGTGGTGCAGACCCTGAGCTCTGCCATTGCTCTGGTGGTGCTGATCACAGCAGGGCTGGCTCCCCTGCCTGCTCCTGAGGACACATCCCCTTTTTGCTGCTCTCAATCCAACTCCTCCAGGCTCTGGGGCTCCCCCACAGCTGCTTGGGGTGACCCCACCCTGGCCAGGGTCCCTGGCTGTTTGTGATCCCCTCTGTGCCTGTGAGCCCCTGCTCTCACCACCTCACCCAGAGCCACGCACTGATGAGACATCCCGTGCTGCCAGGGCTTCACTCCTTCAAGGCTCTCTGGAAGATGTGGGAAGTCAATTAAAAAAAAAAAAAAAACGACAACTGAGCCATTCATCAGGGCACACAAACAAGCTCAGGCCCTGTGTGAGTCCAGCCTGGCCTGGAGGCAAAGCAAAGCTGCTCTTACCTTTAACAGCCCTGACAAATTGGAATAGGATGTGTCTCTATTGAACGTGGATATTTCCCCACTGCTTTTTCTTGTAGTCTTGACTGGCACAGGGAATCACCATGAATCTTCATTTGCTTTGCTGCATTCACACTGGGTTTAAATTCTTAGCACTAAATCCCCACGGCAGGGGGCTGGAACTGGATGATTGTTAAGGTCCCTTCCAACACAAACCATTCTGTGATTCTGTGATTCTATGAAATAGAAACTATTTTGGCTAATTATCTTCAAGATCTTAATACATTAGCTCCATCAGACCTATTATCGCTTAATACTTTTACAGAATTTAATTATTTATTAATGGGGAACAGTGAGAATGCTGCCAACCCTCTCATTCCCATGAAATGGAATGCAGGACTGCCAAGTGAGTGGGGCAATAGCCAGGGATAAGCACAGGGAGGTCTCAGAGCACATTAGGACAGTGTGATTGGGGCAGTCACATTTGCTGCTGTGGATGGCCAAATTTTTAATTTCAGTTGAGAGAATGTGTTAGTAAAAATAGTCTTGGGCAGATTCACATTATTTTTTCTGTGCCATTACACAGCCATTTTTGCTAAAGCAAGTGATAATTAACCTGGTTGTCCCCTTGCATTTGTAGATAGGGAAGATATTGTAATTTTTCTATTCCTTAAAAATGATTCACATATGGAAAAGCAATTTTCACAAAATGAGAATGTTTGACTCAACAAGGGCACTTGTGTTGCACCCTATTACCACAGCCTCCTTCCACCAGTCCCCAAATGCAACAGAAGAAAAAGCAATATGAATTCATGGAATGCAGCATTCAGAAAAAACCTAGAGAGAAAAGAATAATAAATCCAGCCACACAAACCACCCTCATCACCTGCTGCAGCACAGAAGGGCCACTCCAAACAGCACTAACATGAAATGCTGCCCTGTGTGGGCAAGGAGGGTTTCTCTGCTCCACCCTCTGCTTGGAGAGCAGCAGGATGTGTCCACAAGGAACAGGAAAGTTCACATCTCACAACAGCTCTGGGCACGAGCAGTGATGGAACACATGACAGGTTGGGGGAGGCAAGGCTTCCAGGACTGTCACAGAATCACAGAATCACAAAATCACTGAGCTTGGAAAAGATCTCCAGGATCATCAAGTCCTGCTGCTAACCCAGCCCCACCATGTTCACCACCAAACCATAAACTCAAGTGCCACATCCACACACTTTTGAATACTCCCAGAGATGGTGACCCCACCACTGCCCTGCACAGCCTGTTCCAATGCCCAACCACTCTTTCCTTGAAGAGATTTTTTCCCAATACCTAATCTAAACCTCACATTCCTTGGGCATTCCTTGTCCTTGGACTCCAGGAATGAGGAAGCATTTCACCTCCCCATAATTCCTCTTCATAGTAGGAGGGTGTCAGTTTGTTGTCTTGGTAGCAGGAGGAAACATCACAGCCAGGCATTTTTCTGTCTCAGGGGCTGATTCACGGGGGGACACGTGAGCCATGGCAGCTGAGCTGTCCCTGTCCTGCTGAGGGGACAAGCAGGGACAGTGGCTCCAGCCCTGCCTGCAGCCATCTCATCCTGCCAGCTCTCACAGCCCACCCTCACAGGGACTGCCCAGGAAGGGCTGAGGTGTCACTGCCATTTTATAAGTTTCTTATATGGAAACTTGCTGGACATTTTTCCTTCCATGGAAAAGCTGACTTCTCTGCAGATTTCTGTAAAAACAAACCCATGCCTGGGTGTGGACTCAAGGAAAACAGATGCATTCCTTTGCTCTGTCTCCTGATATAGGAGATGTAGTTTTCTCTTTCTAGCCAATGATGTAGAGGCTGTAATCTCTCTGACTTTGTGAGCACTGGAGAGTCTTGCTCTGACATGGTGGAGGAAACATGTAACTCTGAACGTGGGCAACTTAGCCCTAAAACCTTCTGAATAATGGAGTCATTCTAATAAATCGTATCAGCCTTCTGATACTGGAGTCACAGAGCCTCATTCAGCACCCAATGCAGGACCCAGAGAAACAAACAGCCTTTTCAAGGCAGCCCAGACCCCTTTTAAAACAACACTGGGGGGCCCAGCACAGCTCCACAAGGGTCCCACCATTTCCTCCTCTGCTCACCTGCAGCTTTCCCCTTCCCTGCCTTGGCTTTCCAACCTCCCCAGGGCATTTTCTGCTCCCAAGCTGATGCTCATCCCTGGGCCTCTCTCATGGAGAAATGGGGGATGTGGGGAGCTGCTGACACAGGGAGGGTCTCACTGAGAGCCACAGCTCCCCTTCACAAGAGAGCCCAGGTGTTCCCCTGGCTCCTGCTGGCAGAGCCACCCGGGCCAGCCCCGCTCCCCGCGGTGACAGCAGAGGGACCGAAACCAGCCCCGTGTGTCTGCAGCCAGGCTCTGCTTTCAGCTGGGCAGCAAACGCCTCCTTGGGAAAGCAGGACAGAATCACACCATCACCGTCGTGAAATTGGTCATTTGGTGAAGTAATTTGGGTGCCTGGCCCCACATCCACGGCCAGACAACACCTGCACTTCAGCTGTCCTATCGGGCTGAGGAAATGGAGCTGTCAGGTCAGAGCAGGCTGATCCATTCTCATCCAAGCACCTGTTTAATATTCATCATGTTACAGGGGGACATTTTTATGTCGGGAAAAACGCAAATGCCCTCCCAAAATGACTCAAGGGCAATAAAGAATAAATTGTCTTTAAACCTGTATGAGGGCTGCTGAAGTCACAAACAAGGCATAAAATAATATGGAGGTGGAAAGTGCTTTTTCCTTATTAGGTTTATCAAAGTAAAACTAGGCTGGTAAGCTTGTTCTATCAAGCAAATGGATGTGGCAAAAAAAAGGAAATGAAAATTCTGATCCATATTCATTGTTTCAGTGCCAGCGAGGGAGAAAAGCTCTACTTTATTTTTTTTTTTTGCCTTAGAAAGCTGATCCAAAGTTTTCTATTAAAAAAAAAAGGTAAGCAAAGCTGATAAGAAAATGAAAGATAATTAACAGAAACAAAGCACACAGCAGACACTGTCTAATATTACACAAAATGCTAAACACAGAACATGCTTGACTGCACCAAGCCACAGATCCAGGCACTGACAGCATCTTAAAAGGGATTTCTTTCCCAAAGCTCCCAGCTCTGGTCCAGCATCACTGCTGTCCCTGGCCCATGGCTGGCAGCAGGGCTTATCTTCAAACACAATAGATTTTTCTTTCCTGTTTAAATTAAGTTTTAACACAGCCCTGAAGGCAGTACCCAAACAGTCACACCCATGGAACTGTTGCAACCATTAAATAAAGCCAGGCTGATTCAAGGTTAAGAAGAAGCTCATGGCTTGAACAGCAGAAGTTTAAGGGAGAAGATGACCAGTGACAGAACAGATTAGATTGGAAAAGTCCTTTAAGTTCATCAACTCCAACCTCTCCTCCAGCAGTAAACCATGTCCCAGGTGCCACATCAACATGGCTTTTTAAATGCCTCCAGGGATGGGACTCAGGCACTGCCCTGGCAGCCTGTTCCTGTGCTTGAACACCCTTTTGGTGAAGAGATTTTCCCTGACACCCAACACCAAACCCCTCCTGGTGCACCCTGAGGCCATTTCCTCTGGTCACTTGCTACCCAGAGAGCGTGGTCCTCACCTGGCCCCAGCCTCCTGTCAGGGAGTTGTAGAGAGTGAGAAGGACTCCCCTGAGCCTCCTGTGTGTATTTTCATTTCCACAGGTTTATAAATTAACACATTTGTCTCTGTAAAACAACAGGACAAGTTTCAAGTCATTGCCACATGGTGCAGCTGAGACTCAGGGGGGAGCTGGTCCTACACCCAGCCCTGCATCCCCTGTGCTCTGGGCAACATTCTCCATTTCACTTCGTATTTCACAACATTTGGCTTCCACCACCCTCCCTCCCCCAAAATCCACTTCTAGGTTCACACAATTAGGTGAGACAGTTTTCTGGTTTTTGATTTTCAGAGACTTTAGAAGAGATCCAGGAAAACCATTGCAGATGACAGCTCTTCATTTCCAAATCATGCTCTGCTGGTACACCAAAAACACCGTACAAATTTGCAGTATTGAAGAGGTTGGGGTTTTGTTGGGTTTAGGGGCTTTTTTGGTGAATGAGGATTCCTGCTGCATGCAGAGGAGTGACAAAGGAATGGGAGTTTGACCTCTTTGGCCTTTCTACAGCCCACTGAGGGCAATGAACAGATCTGCTCTTTCCCCAACATCTGTCTTCAGTCCCACAGGCTCATCAGCAGACTTTTGTGCACATGATCTACTCCTGCAGAAAACACAGAATTACTGGAGAGCAGTTTATGTAAATAAACTCTCTTCTCAGAAGAGAACAGTGTTTCTAATGACAAATTGAGTGAAATCTCACTTGGCATGAAGCAAATAAAGTAGTAAATATTTCAAGTTACAGCTCTGCAGCAATGGAGACTGCATTTAAAATTAATTGCTGTGGATCTGCCGTATCATAAAAAGAAAGGGAGTGACAACACAACCGTGATGTGACACATCTGCATTACAGCTTTTCATCTCAATTCTGTCTTCAACAGGCTCCATCAGCTGCTTGAATTTGGGATATGAAGTGACATTTTCAGCCCATCTCCACTGGAGAAGCAGCAATCTCCTGATGCTCCCCAGCAATGAGAAGCCTGCCTGAATGTCACTGCTGTCACCATGAGCACAGCCATCAGGCAGGGGCACAGCTTATGGAGATGGATGTGTCTGCTGCTCCTCTGCTGAGCCCATCAGGCACGGCCCCTTGCAATACAAACCACAGCTGGCACTGGACTCACTCATAAAAGCCCATTTTCTGTGCCCCAGGACTGTCAGGCACTGGGAGATGAAGGGGTTGACCCAGTTAAAAAGGTGGTGTGGGGCCATTAGAGAAAACAAGAGATTGCTGTACATTGCTGTGGTGTGACCTGGCTCTGCTGTGACCCTCCCTGGCAGTCCCTCAGCATGTTTGTCACTGGGAAGGATGGCTCATACACAGAGCCAAGGTTTCAGCAAATGTCCTTCTTACACCTCTCAAAACAAACACTTCATGGTGCTTCAGCTGAGCTACAACACCCACAAGTTCTGTGTGGTATGTTGGAAGAAAAGGCCTCTGTCACGGTGGAATCCTTTCTCCAAAGTCCTACTTTCAGTTGCTTGCAGGACAAGGCTTCTGCTTCATCAGAGGAAAGATTTAAAGCATCCACTATTAGCAGGAAAAACACAGATGTCGACTGACACAAATGCTTTTCTCACAGCATGGATGACCATAAATTGAATCTCTGTTGCATCCCATCAGTGAAACAATCACAGATTTCCATCCTGAGGTACACCCTAAGTACTTCATGTAGATAAATTTGGATATACTTGGTGTACCCAGTGCACACAAGCCAAGAAACTCAACCCTTCCACTACAGAAGAGCAGCCACAGACGATGTTTCTCAGGGAACATTTTATCTTTCACTGGTCTGACCTGTCAATTGCTGGGATCTTTGTCTCTAATCCAGTCACTGAGCTAAACTGACTTGTAATGTAGAAAGCAAATGCAAATTGTGTAATTAAATCACTCAATTTGCCACATGAGGTGTTTCAGGATCAATGCACTCATATTCACAAAGCTCAGTGAAGTTGGAAAACTCTAAGGAAGCAGCAGATAACAACATATGAATGGTCTGATCATCTCTAAATGAGATGAAATGAAGTCAATAAGAATCGTTTACTGACTTCAGATCAGATACATCCCTCCTTTGCCACCTCAGTTATGGGTTTTCCTGATGCTACAACAGTGACAGAGAATGTGAATTCCTGCTAAACCTGAGCTCCAGAACAGCTACCAAAGGTTATTTGCAATGGAGAGAGGAAATGCCTCACCATTCCTTGGCCCAATCCTGCTGCACAGTGTTGTGACCACTGGGCAATGGCAGCATCCTGGGAACAGCATTTCTGGGCTGCACTCATCTGCTCAGACACTTCTGCAAGAAAAGCTTCTTGAAGCCTGCTCACATGGGGTAGGAGCCAGATTGCACCCAAAAATTGTAAAATTATGAATGCCATCTTCCTCATCTGCAAAATGAATGCTGGGTGCTCCAATTCACCCACATGTTGCTGAAAGATTCTTCCCTGTTACTATGCCTGAGGAGCTTTTTCCAAATGTCACGTTGGCGTGTGACAGCCCCAACATTCATAAGATGCAGGTGAACTTTCATGAAGCAGAGGAGAATAGTAACATTTTTCTTATTGGAGGAAGCTGAATCTGGTTTTTCATTCCATCAAAACATCTCTTCACAGGCAGGATAAATCCCATAAATTGCTTTAACCTGTGTATCTGCCTACAGCCCATCATGATTGTAACAAAACATGTAATCAAAGCAAATTAGCATAATTACCAATGCCTGCAAATATGGGGGTTTAGGTTATTTTCTCATATGTGCCATTTCATATGTGACCATTTTACCACTGGTTTACTGGTTTATTTAAAAATATGAATAAACTCTATTAGACTGTGGGATGAAAGGGCACACATTAAAAATTCCCACAGAAAGCATCCCATCGCTGTGATTACTGTTACAGCTACTCCTTCAAACCCACTCTTCTCTCCCAAATGTAAATATAACCAGACCACAGAGCGTGGCTAAGTAATAACCTGTTCCAAGGCAGAGTGGGCTCCCTTGCTATCAGATTTCACAGCAAGACTCTTCTTTCATTCCTACCAGGCCGGAACAAAGAATGACTGTGTGCTGTTCCATTTATCCAGTGGCAGTTCATGCAAATGCCTCAGGTGTTTTACACTCACATTTCTAGTCCTGCTTATCCTGATGGGTCAAACAGATTTCTCCAAGGCAACCTCACAGCTGTACAACTTTCTCAAGCAGTAACAACTCCCTGACACGTCCCACCCCATCCGTGCAGCTGCACAGGGCGGTGCTGGCAGAAAAAGCCAGGAGGAATTTCTTCCTTAATCTTCCACGTCTGACAGGAGCAGGAGGCACAGCCCGTCACCAGCATTAGGGACAGGTCGTGTGACATCTCAATAGCTCACCATGGCTGGTGGCACAAGTGCTGTCAGCAGCTAAGTGACAGTACCAGAGTCACCTGCCAGGTCGTGGCTGTGGGAATCAAGGAGCGCATCCATATGGATGGCACGTAACAGCCTGGGCTCAGACACATCTTCACAAAGGTGATATAAATCAAGCTCCTGCCCAGGACAGGTGCATGTCACAGCTGTAAGACGGGGAAGTTCATTCATTTAAATTACATTTTAAAGCAGACAGAACCATAATCTGTCCTGAGGCACATTAATACATCAGGTAGCCTGATCCATCTTTCAGAAAGTCCTGAGTGAGGTAATTTTTTTCTGCATTATGACCTCCCAATTGAAAACAAGACTTAAAATTTGTATTTAAACTACGCATCTCCTTCCACTCACAAGTGCATTTAGACTACGTTTCTACTTCCACTCACAAGTGCAAATTACATTATACATTTAGAAAAAAATACAATCAGAGGCCTGGAGCACCTCTGCTATGGAGAAAGGCTAAAAGAATTGGAGTTATTCAGGCTGCAGAAGAAAAGGCTCCAGGCAGACTTGGGAGCCCCTTCCAGTGCCTAAAGGAGCTCCAAGGGAGCTGGAGAGGGATTTTGGACAGATGCATGGAGTGATAGGACAAGGGAGAATGGCTTTGAAGAAGGTAAATTTAGATTAGGTATCAGGAGGAAATTCTTCACCCACAGATGCTTTCACTCACAATCTCCCAACACATACATGTGCTGATGGGATGCCCAAGCTGGGAGTAGAGGAATTCCTTCCTGAGGGACCAAGACCTCTCTCCCGTCTTCAGCAGGGGACAGCACCAGCCCCAGCTGCTTCAGCAAAAAGTTTAGAAATCCCAAATAGGAAAGAACTGGAGTAATGATATCTCCATGTCATGACTCATGAAATGAAAGGCAATGAAAGGCAGGAACTGATCCCAGTGCTCCCCCAGGAGGCTGGGAATGCCCCCCAGCAGGATGCCCAGGGCTCTTACAAAGAGCAGTAACCTTGGTGTCTAAGTGACCGATTCCTGGTTTTGCACTATGCTGCATTCTCAGCCTCATGGACCCTGAAGGGCCACTGGTTCAATTTCACAGCTTAATTCAATCCCAAATGATCAAATACATGCAATTACCTTGTGACATTTGAATCACCACGCTGTCCAGGCTGGACGAGGAGCAGACACGGATTCCGTACGCGCCGGCAGCCGGTGCACGGCCAGCAGCCTCTGCCTCCAACAGCACCCCGGAGCTTTACCTGCTGTTTATTTTATTTTATTTTATTTTATTTTACCAAGTCAAACAGGTGCTCTCATTTCCTGGGCATTTCTCAACAATTCCCTAAAGGGCACCACTGAACTGCAGCAGCTCTGCAGCAGATTTTGTCTCATCCCCATGCACCAGCCCCGTGCCCGTGGCTCTGCTCAGTCCCAGCAGGAACTGTGGTCACTCTCTCTTGGCCACAAGTGGGGACACAGAGTGGGAGAGGGGGACCAAACTGAACCACACCCCCAGATCCATCTCCTCAATATGAACACACTGTGCAGTGTTGCACTGGAGCTCCTCACCTCCCCCAGGACACAGAATCACTGTCACAGAACAGTTTGGGTCACAAGGGAACTTAAAAGGTCTGTCCCCCTGCTGTGGGCAGGGACACCTTCCATTACCCCAGGTTGCTCCAAACCCCATCCAGCCTGGCCTTGAACACTTTCAGGGGCAGCCACAGCTTCTCTGGACAACCTGTCCTCAGCACCCTCACAGGGAAGAATTTCTTACTGATATCTCATCTAAACCTGTCTCTGTCTGAAGCCATTCCCCCTTGTCCTGTCACTCCATGACTGTCCCTCTCCAGCTCTCTTGGTACTCCCTTTAGGCACTGGCAGGTGCTCTGAGGTCTCCCCAGAGCCTTCTCTTCATCCTAGTTTGGATTGTAATTTACCCTGATGCTGAGGGCCATGACCACATGTTCCAACTGTCATTTTTGCTATTTTTACACCAACTTTCCCACCCCAATGCCTCGCTGAACAGCATGCTTAATTGAGTTAATTCCTTCATTATTCAGAGAGTACCACTCTGCTGACATGGTATCCCACAGACAAAATATATTAAGATCTGTCAGTGCTGTTCCTCATGGTGCCAGATCATTATTCCCCTTGTAATTGCTCCTCTGTAGATGTTACTCAATGGTTCACTACAGGGTAGTGTTGAAAAAAGATTTAGGACCCCAATATTGTACCAGGAAACACCAGATCGTGCTTTATATTCCATAAACATTTACAGCTCTAAGGTGGAAAGCAGGGCCAGCAGAACATCTTCAGGGCCAGAAACACATGAGACAATTCTCCTCACAATTTCATCAGCCTTTCTTTGTCATGAGGGAAGAGAAAAGCACATTCCTGACCCTGCCTTGGTGGCACACCACCATCTCAATTCCATGCTGCAGGAGCAATGCTGGGTGGGTGGGATCCCGACCTAGGGAAGGAAACCTATTTACAATTCCATCATTTTTTCAATAAATCCATGACACTCAAACCACTTTACAAAGCTGTGAATAGGAACATGACAAGAGGAGCAATGCCTTCTGCCTCATGCATACCCATCTGTTGTGATGCTCCAGGTACCTTTGGATGGGGAAGGACCACACAGGTGCTGGGCTGGTAACAATTCTTCTTTTTCTCTTCTGATTATTGGAATAAGCATCAGCATTGAGTTAAAAATAAGACCAAGCATTCTCCAGACCTGCAATTATTCTCTCGACTTGTACTTGCCTGTACTCTTTCTCTCACTAATCACTGCAGCACAAAACAATGCCAGAGGAGTTTGAAATCCAAGGCTGATCTCAGACTCAGTAAATGACTAATAACACAAGTCGTTTACACACATTTAATTCAACATACCAGAAGCAATTTTCTCACTCTCTTTAGCATTTTATTTGCTTATAAATACAAGTCAATACCACAAGATGGCACTTTCTTACTTGCAACACACACTATTATAAACACTTACCCTCTTCAAATGTTCCCAGAATTTTACATGTAACTTCTCAGTGGTTCTGAAACATTTAAAAAAGCAAGACCTTCTACAAACTGCATTTGTGTTTGATGTATATTAAATGAGGTCAGGTAATTAAATTCAAAAAAAGGAATTTATAAATATTTCAGATAAGAAAATTTAAATACAAAAGCAGAGTTTGTTTTAATTAAACTGAATAACAATTTAAACTGGCCATAATGTATCTACATGGTTTAATTTAATTTAAAATCCTTTTTAAACAATCAAATCCTCTAGCCATTCATCAAAACACCTATCTACTCAGCTCTTTAGAAAATATTCTTGGTTAAGAAACCACCTATGCTTTTTCATAACAATCCTTATTCTGTCCTGTAGGTGGAAATGAAGCAAAATCATATTCCAGACTAGAAAACAGGATAAGAAGGAAGAAACTTTAAAAAACCTGATAACTTCAGACACTTCAACTCATTCTTCCTTGCATTTCTCAAAATACATGATCTGGTTTTAAAGTCTTTGAACGAAATGTAAACACTAGAAAACTCATTGTTGAAGTATGTGAAGAATAAAGAACCCTGCACTAATATAGTGCATAATGATGCTGTGTCAAACTTGTCATTTACAGTAAATGTCACAATTTCCTTGGGATTGTCATGCCTTTTTTTTTTAACTAATTCCTTTTGATGTCTGTAGATTTTCACTTTCTTTTTTTTTCCTTTTTTTTTGTTATTCCCATTGTTCAACAGGAAGGGATGTAGTTTGTGTCCTCTTCAGAAAAGTTTCACAAGATCCAAGGTTTTTACTCCTTTTTTTTTTTTTTTAATAAAGAGGTTGCAAAATATTCAGCTTGCAATACTTGTGTTCTGCCCAGGATATTATACATCAGGAGATTCCTCAAAAAACTGAGAAGTCGGAGAGTTCCAAAAAAGAAAGCAGTTAAGGCAGTTGATGTCTACATTTGGATTTCTTGTCTATGTTACATATCAATGTCTCCATCATAGGCCAGGGTTAGAGGCTTCTGCTGTGGGGGAGGGCTTTGATGCTGCTTCGTTTTTTTGCTGCAAGAAAAGCATTTCAGAAGACAAAATTACAAACTGTAACAAGCTCATAAACATCATCAACCCCCAAACTTCCATTTAAAAAATCAACTTTCCACAGTGGCCAGTGAATGCTGTGGCTGGGTGGCAGCACAGGGCCCCTCTGGTGCTCTCACGTGTGTGGTAGGGACACACAGCCTGCCAGACAGGGGCAGCCAGCTGTGCTCCCCATCTGCAGAGGAAATAAAGCACATTCCCATCTCTCCTCACAGCTGACAAAACAAGGAACACCTCGCAGAAAAATTGGAACATGAGCTGCCTGGGAGTGGGATAGTCTCATTTTTCTTTGGCATGGTATTGAAGCAACAATAATTATTATTGAGAAATGCATTTCCTCAGCAGCCTCCAAGTGATGGAGAAGTGTGTAATGTTATTTAAAAAATCCTCTGTATCCTCTGCTGTGAAGCCACAGAGAAATGGAGCTACATGGCTGGAAAATAAGGGAGCTGCAGCTCCTAAGCTTTTAACCCAAGAGACAGAGCTTTTGGCCCAAGAGAGAGAAGGAGAGAATGGCTAAGAGAGTGAAAGGGAATAAACTGGTGGATGAAAGTGGGCAGTGATGCTGTCAGCCACAGCTGCAGCTCTCTGGTTGCCTGCCCTGACTGGACAGGGCTTGGGCCAGCTTGCACCATGAATGTTTGTAAGGTCAGGCCAAATCCTGGAGAACTGCAGCACACCTGGGTGCTTCCCACTGCTCCCTTTCTGTCCTGCCAGAGGCACCAGCAGCACAGCCTTGCCCAGCAGTCCCAGCAGGGAGGGCAAGGCCAGCTCAGGACAGGTTTTCACCTGATGTATTCACTGCAAAAACCTATTTAGGGATTTTCTGAGCTGTAGAGAACAGCCAAAAAACCTGCAATTAACACCAAGAGACCCAATCTCCCATGAACTCTTATGCCATCTCTGAATCCATTTATCTTCCTGGCATGCACAGCCCTGGCAGCAGCAAGCTCACAAGGTAATAATGCACTGTGTGAAAAATAATATCTTTTGTTTATTTTAAACAACCATTTCATCAGATGCCTCCTACTTCTTTTATTGTGGGAGATAAAAATTCCATAGCACCCTTTTCTCCCCCATTCATGATTTCATAGATCTCTATTGTATTCCCACATCAAACATCATTTTTCAACTGTATGTCCCTATTCTATTTAGCCCTTCCTTGAGCAGAAGCCAGCTCCTTGTTCCAATCACTCTCCTTGCCTTTCTTCAGTTTTACTTTATCTTTTTTTGAAGAATACAATAAAACCCCTTTCTAATCCCAGCAGAAGTCTGAATAAATATAAGGGCCTATTGATAACCAAAAATAATTCTTTCCCTGCATGGCCACCAAACTTCTTCACAATAATGGCTGTTAACATTTACAATTTGGAGAGTTTTAATTACTCTGAGGTAGGGGCCTAATGAAAGCACTTTGGTAGTCCAGCCTCCATCCTTTCCTGAAGCCTTGAGCACTAAATGCCTGCAATGCAGCGTTGTGATGCATTTTGTATTTTTAAATAAAAGCAAACTAGTTTTATTTAAGGACAGAATACCTGCCATACTCACCACATCAGGTAGGATGTAAAAATCAGGAAAACAATGATGAAGAACCCTCCAGCTGATACTCCATATACCCATATCTTCAGTTTACCATCTGTTGGAAGACAAAGAAAAAGGATAGAATAAAAAACTTTATTCTAAAACACAGAAAGTTTTAAGAGATTAATTAAAGAGAAATTAGTAGCATCATTGATGGGGAACAGATCAGGGACTGGCTGGGAGTAATTCATGAACCCCATATTTTTGATAGCAAGGAAGATTTCTGAAAAAATCCCCAACTTTAAAGACAGAGCTGTGCTCCAGAGCTCAGTAGCTGCTCTGGCAGAGGCAGTTCAATTCTGAGCTGACCCAGACAGATACAGGTGACACCTGATGAGTTTAGCTGAGGGCTGAGAAGGGATGGGATTGTTCTCCATAAATACTTGGGGGTCAGTTGGGGTAAACACCAGCAAGCACAAGTAGAAAAGCTGCTTAGAACTGGGAAACACTTGGGCCACAAATGGGAATAAATTCAGCTTAGAATGAAAACAAGAACAGGCTTTGTAACAGTAAGAGGGATAAAGCTGGGAAAGAGCTTTCTGGTTGGGCCACAGCAGCAGCAGCAGACAAAACTGGCTTTAAGACAAGGTAAGGCTGTGGATTGGGCTTTTTGGGCTGCAGTGACCCAGGACCCCTGCAGGAACCCCTCCATGCACATGTGGGCTTGAGTCTGTTCAAACATTCCCTTGTCTCAGAACACTTCACTTGGACAGGCCCTTAATTACAAGTTTTGCATTAATAATGACAGCAATTTTTGAAAGATCAATATTTCTGTTCCTCGCTCTGCTCCTGGCTGGACAGCTGTCCTTGTAGGGAGCAGGTTTGGTACTTTTCCACTGCAGCAGCAGTCTGAGCTGATTCACATCAACAGAGCTGCAAATACACACTGGAGGCAGGAACAGGAACCTGTGCCGTGCCCACAGACACGGTTTGACAGAGGCCGTTTCAAATTCACTCAACTGAGAGGGACAATCACTGAGCTTGGTTTTCATTTTATGTTTGAATGACAAATTTTTTCAAAGGGAAACACATTTAATCAGATCCCATTCTTTCTCATTTTTCTTCCAGACTTTGTGGAAAGTCTGAGTACCTCTCAGATTTCAGTCTGCAAGTGTTTTGAGGAGCAGAAAATCTCCTGTGTGAGAGGAGCTCTGTTCATCAGGAGTGGCTTGGTTTGTTTGAGTTATTTTGCTGAAGTCTAGGTATGAAATCTGTTGCCCTCTCATCTGGAGATGGCCAAGAAATACTTAACAATCCTGCAAAGGGACTGTCACAGCCCCATAAAGGCATCACAGCATGTCTGCTCTGAAGGGCAGCTCTGCTCTCCATCCCCAGCAGAAAGGCACTGGACCATGTCATCTGACAATTCAAACAATGCTATTTAAATTGCCTCTCAAGTTGAAGAAAAGTTTCTGTACCTGAACTCTGGCCTCTCAGGGTGTAGTTAAGAGAGGAAAAACACAGCCTGATTTGAAATCAGTTCTGTGCACTCCTGTAGAGCGTTTAGAGAACAAAAACATCAGCCTCGTTTAATCAGCATAAAATTAGTGTTCCAAACTGTAAATAGGAAGGGAAACCACAGGTAAGCTGGAGAAGGCACAGGTACTTTCACTGACCAACACAGTGTCAAGGACTGTGGAGCTGCAGGGTGTTAAATGCCATCCACCAGGCAGCTCTCACCACAGACCTGCTATCAACAGCAGAACGGGGAGGTATCAGTGGTTTCCTGGCTCAGCCAGCAGTAACCACTGCAAATCCCCAGGCTAGTGAGAGCCTCTTTGAGGGGAGCAATTACACATTTTGTCGTGAAGTTAGACAAAGGGGAGTGATTTGAAGAGCACCAGCCTTGAGCTGGGGACTGAAGAGCACATACAGATTGAAGAGTTAACTGCAGGATGCCACAGGGCTGGTGATACACTTAGCACACGGAGCACCTTTATTCCCTTCCTGTATATTGTTTCTATAACATTTCTGCCATAAAATTAGACAACACCATGTTCTGTAAAAGCACCTCAGTCAGTATTTCTGTTGCAGACCTTGGGTGAGAGTTGGCTCACAGGTGCTGCACTGAGGTAAAGCCCTCCAGAAGCTTTTAGTGCTGCAGACTCAAATGCTGATTTAAAAAGAGAGGACTGCAGCATCCACCTACACCTCCCTCCCTTTTTCCAACCCCATAAAGGTAGCAGGCAAAGAGATGATCCCCAAGTAAGACAGCCTACAGAGAGGCAGAGATGTTGACAAAAAGGCAATTAACCCCAAACCTGTGATTCAAACTGCAGGTGAACTGTGTGGGTGAACTGGATGCAGGGTTTGATCGAAAAGCAGCCAACTTTAAAAGGCTTTGGAGTGAGCTCTGTGAGCCCAGAGACTGTCAACGCAAAGGTTAACCACTGTCTGCAAATCAAATATGTAAATGTAACATTCAAAGTGTGATCACATATATCAGACAGAATTATGGCTCCCTGAATCCCCTAACAGAACCTTTCACTACATGTTTTCTAAAGTCTCGTGTTCATTAGGAACTTATTGCAAACAAATGCAGTGTCAGGTACCTGAAGAGGGGGAAGAACTGCACTGCCAGTATTTTATAAAACAAGGAGAACAGATGCATTTCAGTAAAACCTGATGTGCCTCACACATTTGCTTCCCATTTTTAAAGTCCTATTTGCATTTTGAAAATTTGTTTTCGATGAGTTCATCTTCAAAACAACAGTCAAAATGGGAATTAGATATTAAGCAATGGACCAGTCTGGGCACATGCAGTCTGTGGTTGCAACTGGGAAGGATTTTATGCTGTGGATGTCAAAGATCCACCTGGGATGAGCTGCTTGGGCATAGCAACTTGTCTGCCTTTGTGGGACTCTTTAATGTTTTAACTTCAACCCTCAAGACTAACCTGTACACTTTCTATCCTGTTGTTTTCATATATTTTTGAAATATGGCCAGAAACAACCAATGTTTTCTTTAATGAAATCTTAAGCACTTTCTGCTCTGAAACTTCTGAAGCGCTAGTGATCAATATCTTTCCTAGTCCAAACATATTACTTCTAGACACATCATCAGACAATAGTTCTAAACATCCCCCCAAATCACATATGAGCATACTTTTGCAAAATATTATTGCTTCATTCTGTCTTTGCTATCTCAACACAAGAGATTGTGATTCCTCTGTACAGGCACAAAGGCATGAAAGACAGCTCATGAGCTGGAAACTGGGAGGTCGCTCTGCAGCTCCCAGACACAATCTCTGATGTTATCATCTACAAAGCTTGTACCTTTCTTCTACAGAAACCTTCTAAAGACAATCTATTCCATTCATTTTTAAGTTTTTCACCTGGATTAAAAGGTTGAATAGACCATCCTTTGAAAATGTCATGCATTTTGGAGTTGACAGGTTTATTTTTTCCGGCAATGGTCTTAACATCAGCTTTCTTATCTTCTAAACCTGGTACCTTCACGCAGTAATCCAGGAACCCATCTGATCTCATTACTTCTGTGTATCCCCGCTCACAGCCGCAGACTCCTCTCTGGGAGATAAAAGGGATTCAGCATTAAACCAGCAGTGCCCTCCCACACAACAGTGCACGCTGTAGGGAAAGCTTGGACAAACTGCAAGGTATGACCTGCACGTGCAAATTCACCACCACCAAGCCAGCCAGCCAGGAATTGGTACCTGCAAGGCCATTTCAGTTCAAAAAAGCCCAAATATATTTGGGGAATTGGTTGAAAAAGAGTCAGTAATTACAGAGAAGTCCAACATATAACCATTTTCATCCCAACAGGTCTAACAACAGGAATCTGTGGTAAACTCCTCTTGTAAGTAACAATTTTCCCACTGACTCTGCTGGGCAATAGAACAGACAAACCAAAACCAATCCCCCTGCAGACCCAAACCCACCTCACGTTTCCACTCCAGTATTTCACAGGGCTATCAAAAATGAAGCTTTCTTATGACCAAATATCCATTACCCTGGACCAGACTAAGCAGTTTCTTCAAGAGGTTTTTTAGAAGTCTGTGGTTGCTAAATAGATACTCAGTTTTCTGGATTTCTATTTTAAAATGGCTTTTTAATGTTGTTTTCCTTTGCTAATTGTCTAATATCTATAATGTCTGTCTGAGGGTCTGATACTCTTGATCCAAACTGGTGATTGGTGCTCCTTTATCTCCTCTTTTACAGAAGTTTTAAACAGTCCCTTTTCTGAAGAACAGTACAACATCACTCAATTAAAATTAAACTAAAAGGTTTAATTTTAAAATGAAAACCAAAACCCCTCCACAGAACAAACCCAAACTTGCAAGACCACATAAATACTCCATGACTCGTTTGTGCAGGTTCATGGTTTCCTCTCAGGATGAAATTCCCACAACATCCTCGAGGTGGTACCATGGACAAACTAAACTATTTTCTAAGTCCTGGACTGCAATCTAAGATGCAATCTGATTAAACCTCACAGAGTTAATTTCCCAGCCCTGTTCTGCAGCGAGCAGTTACCTGTGTGCAGTAGGAGAAGGGTTTTCTGCACGCCGGGCTGCAGTGCCGCACCTCGGCAGGTTTTGTCCGAAGAGAACACCCTCCTGGAAAAGAAAACACTGAGTGCCTTCAAGGGCATGTTTCAAAATGTTTTTGTCTTAGATCACCACAGTATAAGAAGTGCTTGCCTGCTTATTTTATATAGTTAAATACTAGTCTATTAAGCACATTAGCATAATATCTGTAGGCATCGCATTAATTAATTTGCCTTAACAAGGCAGGGAATTATTATCATACCCATCTTGTTAATGGAGAACAGAGATATACAGATTTAAGCAATTTGCCACTGGCCATATAGGAAGTTGGGGACAGAATCTGGAATTAGATGCAGATCTTCTGTGTCCTCGTTAATGTCTTATCTACATAAAAAGACATAATCCACATAACGCCCTTGCCCATCCTCACTTGGGAAAGCCTGTGCTTCTATAGGAATAAAAACATGCTAATGAGTTCTTAAATACTTGGCAACCTTTGCACATAAGACTTTCGTTATTATCCTAACTAGTCATTATAAATAGAACTAGACATGAACATCTGCATTTTTGTTTCTACTCTCTCCTCATTTACCCTGTGCATATTGAAAGAGATCCCATGGATATGCAGCCCTTCTGCCTTTGTCAATCTCATGGAGCTTCAAAGCTCTGACCATGAATTCCCCTTTTCATCCTTCACAGGCAGAATTGTAGGTCACGGCAACAGCAGGAATCTCACAGTTTGAGTGATTTGAGACTCCTGTGTTTTGAAAAGAAGAGGAGGTACAGAGGATGGGGTCTCTGCCACGTGTGTGATGTTCTCTTCTGCTCTTCACAGCCACAGGAAGGTTGAACTGAGGGCTGTGCAAGGCAGCCCAGGCAGCCCTTCAGTATGTGTGCACTCATTTCTTCCCATGACCAGCCTGACAGCACGGGCAATTAGCCCAAAGACTCCTGTGCAATATATGTGTGATGCTGAGCTGACAGCAAGGCTGGTGAGCTCCCACCTGTCTTTCCTATACACAAAAATCCAAACTGAAATTCTAGAAGAGCGAGGAAGGATGCCCAACTCCCTCTGAGCAACAGATGCAGAAGCAGAAAAGCCTCTGTGGAGACATTTCACTCACAAGCGTGCGAGGCCATCTGGGGACATACCTGTGACATTGATCCCATCCGAGCGCTGACACCACACCGTGCGCACGTTGTCTCGCCAAAGGCTCGTTTGCCACAGGTAATCGTAACACTTCCCTCCTGCAACATCAACACCAGTTACTCTCCACCTTGCAGCAAGCCCAGAATAAATTTCTGGAGGGCAGGAAGCAGCGCTGAGCTACCTGAGCAGGGCCGTGTCTCCATCTCCTGCCCGGAGCAGCTCTCCCGGCGCTCCGCAGACTGCACGAGGAGCGCCCTGGATCGCGACTGGCGCCCGGCTGCCTCAAAGCTCCTGCCACTGATGCAGGTGAGCTCACAGGAGCTCCACTCTGACCACTCTGTCAGGTGGCAGTCGCCTGCACGTTGGAAAGAGAAATCACAGGTTTTCAAAAAGAATTAGCCTTGAAGGATAAGGATAAGGCTAACCCAAGCATACAACAGCTTTAATATCCCTAGGATATCTCTCAGTAGTGTACAATCTTTGGATTTTCTGCTTCATGGGGTATCTCATTTTCTCAATAAACAAAGGAAGACTTTCTCAGATTTCTCTTTCTTTCTAGAAACAGCAGACTGAGCATATACCTGATCCGCTGAAGCACAAATTTGTGCTACAAGGGCTGACAGAACTACAGGAGCATGTCTACCTCAGACAGCTACCACAGGCAGAAAATTCACTTTAACCTTCCAAAGCCTTTACCTGGGCAAGGCACAGAGCAGGGTAACTGCAGCACACTTTCTTTCAATGGTAGCTCACCACATAATGCATTTTCTACTGGTTTGGATGCAGCAGAAGCTGATGCATCATGCACTACACACGTGAGGTTGCGGACTTGCAATCCATCTCCACACTGTCCACCCTGCGGGATGATGAAAGGGAACAGAGGCACACATCAATGACATTAGCAAACCACAGAAGAAACACAGTTGAATCTATATGAAAAGTCTTCAAGGATACAAATTTAGTCTGCAACAGTATCCCCAGTTATGAGCAGACAGAGATCTCCTCTGTACACCTCTCTACAGAAGCCTGGAGGCAGGGGCAGGGCCACACATGAAAGTGTGTCATTACCAAAGGTGGAAGAGGATGCATTCATAAAGGATTAATACCACCTTTGAGGTCTGCCCTTCATGCCTTTTACTCAAATTAATGAATTTACTGATTCTTAATTAATGCCAAATTAGATGAGCACAGACATTTTGGGCTTCTCTTAAGAAGTCAAGAGCAGGGCTTGCCCATAAGGAACAGACATTTCTTCTACTCTACCTGGATGATATAGTCCAAGAAGAACACTCACATGATTTAAACCCTGCAACAGCAAAAATCCTTACTGCACTGTGAGCTGTCTGTGTCATGTTCTAAAGAGAGTGACCAGATCTGGGGCAGACAGAGATCACCAATTCATATCACACACTCTACCAAAACATCAACCGAAATCAGCCATCACCTGTCAGCACTAAATCCCATTTGGACAAGAAAAAGGAGGCTCCATCTGAACCACTCCATGCTCATCATCCCAGTCCTGAAATACCCAGGCATACACCAAACTACTGAAGATGACATCCTCTAGTAGAAAATCAATATTCCTTGGCTAAAATTATGCTCAAGGGCTGAGGATGCTCTGAGAAGTGAAGCACTGAAGCTGTTTCTAGAGGGTGGAATTGTTTCATTCCCATCAGATGAAGAGCTGTGATGTTGTTGAGGTGCCTCATGTCTGCATGATGCCTTAGGAAAGCACGCCTGGAACCAGCACTTTAGAAAAATTCAGTAAACAAAACTCAAGAAGAAGGAAGAAACATTGCCTTTATATAACCAAGGGAAATGCTCCTTTGGATTTCTTGGCAGTGGATTCTTTAAAAATAATGGACTTCATCTGCAGAACAGAATGGCTCCTAGTGAGTGCATTCATCCAGCAGCAGGTTTGCTAGCAGGAATCTCAGAACGCCTCTCCTGCACACACCTGGCAGCTTCTGCCCTCCCTCCCTCCCTTCAGCTGCAGATCCACAATAAAATGGAAGTAAGAGCATAACTAGCTGGATTTAGAGCAGCTGCTAATCTAAAGCATCTTAAAGAAGTATTAGTGTAGATTTACTAGATGCAGCCAGATTCCAAGTTTTTAACACAGTGTTTCACTTTAGTCAGTGTGTAACTTACTGTTCTAAATTACTGTTTCACTGCTGAAACTTCTGTTGTGGTCTGAGATTAATGGTGTGTGAAAAACTCATGCAGCTGTCCACTGGGTTAGAGTGCTTAGAAATGGCTGGTGGGAACAGAAGATGAAGGGAGAATATTCTTGGGCACTAATCAAACTGCAGTATTTCCAGTTTGAAGTGACTCAGAGAATGACTAAATGATTGGAGAGGACAAGAAGAGTTTTCAAAAATATACTTCTTCTACAAACTATATAATTATTTATATACATATCAATATATAAATAATAAGGGGAATACTGAGAAATAAATAGGTCAAAACAATAAATTTTTTTCAGTACAATGGTTTCCACTACAAAAGGCCACAGGCAACACTCTTCATTTTTCTATCACACTATATTGGAGCTACATTCATATTTTCTAATGTCTAGAATAAAAAAAAACCACAACAACCTCAAACCTATGAATTCTCAAAACAATCCCAAAGAGAAAGATTTGCTTTTTAACACTGCCTCCCACCTGCTTTTTTTCTTTCAAGAGCAGCAATGGGTTTTTTACAATCAATTGAACACACTTAAAATGTCACCCTGTCACTTACAGTAGGAGATGCCTTTTGGTATATTTGAAAAGGTCTTAAGCAATGCAGAAGCACTGCATTAACTTCCTTATCATCTTCAAAATGATTCATGTCCCCAAAATTATACATTTGAAAATCTAATTAATAGGTATGGAACCAGAGGAAGTTTGTGCCAGCAAGGGCACAGTGAGGTGCAGGGATTAGCTGCTAATCTGAGGGGAACTGCCAAGGAAATCATCATATATTCAATGCTCAGGGTATCAATTCTTTGTTGTAAGTGCTCTTCTTTGGAAGGTGTGATCCTCTGAGGTTTGCCTAGGATCACTATTTGCCTCTTGCATCACGATCTCCTTGCTGGAAATATGTGGGAATTTGACTTCCACAAAGGGATTCCTGAAATTTGTCTGCAAAAAATCCTGTGCTGACCTTACTGAGGATGCAGAACCCATACTGGGTTTCCTAAACACAGGATCTGTGTGCCCCTCCACCAGCACCTGCATGGAGCCTCCACCTGCTCACCCTGATGGGGAAATAAGAAGGTTTACACCTCCTGTGTTGGACAGTCAGGAACCTCTGGAATTCAGTAACTCACTAATGTAAGGCAGCACCTCCACAGCCTCCTCTCACATCACTTCTGATACTTCCCACATACAACTCTCTAATAAGACAGGAGGTAGCAGCCCTAATGAGATGCTTCACCCAGATGTGCCTTCAAAAAAAGTTTTCCCTTTTTGGTTTTTACAGGGGTTCATGTGTTGGCAATTATTTTAGGTAAAGAGTTGATTGGGCAATGCTTTCACAGGTTGATGAGCATTTAATCAGGTAAAAGTCTCTCTAATGAGGGAGTGTTGCATGATCACATTTAAGGGAGTGCTTTTAAAACTGTTAGAAAGGAAAGGTTCTTAGGCTTTTTAGGAATGTCAGCCAGCTTGTGTTTGATAATACCTGGCTATTCCACTTATATTCCCTTAATGGAAAAAATGATGAACAGTGTCAGACACTGCTAATTTTTTTTCTTTTTTTTTTTTAAGCTAATCAGAGTAAACCACTTCAACTCTGGGAGGAAAAGGATTAATGTCCTGTAACCCTTTAAAATTGGATGTACTGACCAGTTCCTAAGTTCTGGACCCCTCTGAAAGCAGGGGAAATGCCCCATGCTGCCCCAGGTGTGCCTGAGATGTGTGTAATTACTTGGGGAGCAACACACTGATTTCCATACTGTGACAATCAGCAATACAGAGTACTTAGCAGGCTCTATTCCTAACCACGAAGACATCTCTAATTATTCACACGAAGTAAATTTAACATAAAATAGTCCTCCTCCAACTAGGAATTGCAGTCTCAGTTATAATACATGGAAAAAAATATTTTAGCCTTATTATTAATTGTCCTGTTTCTATTATTACAGGAAGACACTTTCACACCATGCATTATGGCCTTACCATAGGATGCTTTACCTTATTTCACAAAGCATCCTTGAAAACAGCATTTCTGAAAGCTTTCCTCAGAACAGAGGCTTAAGCTTCTTTTCCAGTAAAGCACAGGAATAAATCACCCTGTATTTATGAACTACATTTAATTCCTAAGCACCTCATTAAAGAGAAGTGAACATGAATAGAATGGCTTCTCTCCAAAACAAAGCAAAGGGGAGAGAAACTGCTCTGTGGTAATTGAAGGAGAGAAGCAGGCTCTAACTCACTGAATGCAGGGATGGTATCTGGGTTACAGAACGCTGATTACTCGCCCTGAGCTGAAATTTAGCTGGGTTTGGGATGGGCACACTTTAATCTGCACAATGTGTTATTTATCTGGAGTAAGCCACAGCCTTAATTCAGCTCCCCTACTATTTTTTTTATCAGCTGTGTTAGCTCCTATGGTTGAAGGTCTCTTCCTGATGTTTAGCAGAATCTGCTTATGTTAGCTGGACAAAATGCTAACATTGACAGCTGATGCTATCATTTTTTTCTATTTATGTTATACATATGTTTTTATACATTTTATACATGCTGAGTACAGCACATACAAGGACCACATTCACATTGCTAGTTGCAATGAGTTGTTGATTAGAGAAAATATAAATATACTTCTGTTTCTCTGATCTTAGACTGTCACAATCCAGATTTCATATGTGAAAACCTGAAAAAATTCTGGGTATTTATTGTGCCACTCACATATTCACTACACATCCCTCCACCATATTGAGAAACCACACAGGTATTCAAGGTATTGGCAGAGCAGAAATCACAAGGGATGTGTGTCTTTATGAGCATTATTGGCTTCAATCTCCTACATGATATAATGTGGAGAAGCAGCCAGAGATCTGGCACAGGTCTTGTCCCCTGAGACCAGACAGGGCTCGTTTCCACCACACTTCTCCTGCCTCCATCTCACCAAAGCCAGATTTAAGCAGGCTGATAAACCTCACTGTGAAAGATTCACCTCTGCTTAAACTGAGTTACCAACTAATACGTTTTAATATTGGAAATGGGATCTAACAGATAAGGAGAGAAGAAAAAGCATGGAGGGGAAGAAAAAGTCAATTCAAGGTTGATGGAAGTCATTGCCAGTGAAAAAATGATGGCCCCAGTGCTGAGCAGAGGTGGCAGGCATAGGGAGAGCACATGGGAACTGAATCCAGACATTTTTAGATCATTAAAAAGATAGCCAGTGTAAGGAGAAAGCAGAAACCCGCCCTTCACAGAATAATTTTTTCTATTGTCCCAGAGACCAGGGGGGGAAGACCTGCTATACAGTCCTTAAAAAAAAAAAGGAAATAAAAAAAGATAAAAATAGGCTAAGCTGTCTTGATATCTAGTGTATCTATTTTCTTGTTAGAGATACTTTATGTAATTATATTATAGGTCACCATGACTATGCCCAGTCAAACACATTCACTCCTTAAATCCCCTACAGCAATTCTACGAGCTCACAGTACTTGAACCTGTACCACTTCTTATGAATGGCTGCTGGTGGTTGGAAGATGAGGGGCAGGGGTTCACCACTCCTGACCTCCCCCCTCTTCCCTACAGACCTCCCCCAGCCACAGAGACACCCTGAGCCCACGACCAGCAATTAATCCCACAATGCGACGATGGATTTGCAATTAATCCCACAATGTGAGGGTGGATGTTTCCATTGACCCCAGGCAGGGGGAAGCTCTGGAGAAAGCCCTACCTGGAGCGTGCAGGGAGACCAGGGGCCCAGGAGCCAGCTGTAGCAGGGCTTCACGGGGCAGCTCCTGTGCTGGGTGAGCTGCTCCGGGCAGGGTCTGCCCTCGCCCGCTGCCCGCAGCACCACGGAGCGCCCACGCACCATCTGGCCTAGGACAGGCAGCCCGGCACAGACACAGCCAGAGAGAGAGAAAGAAGGAAAGAAATAAAGAAAGAAAGACAGATTTTTGTAATTTGTCGCCATTCCTAGTTCATTTCCCAGTGCTAAAACCTGTTAAAAAAGCAATTAATTGGGAAGACTGTTTGGGTAATAGGGATGCGGTTGCTAAGTCTAAGAAATGCAGTCACTGATACTTTCAAGCACACTTTTTAAACACGGTTTTGTATGTTTTCCAAATATAGTATTTGTTTATGTAACACATTTGAATACTTGACTAGATCCTGAATATTAAATATGACAGAAAAATAATTCCTATGGCAGCAGCATTTCTACCATTACACATTCAATATGTTTCCAGAGATTTTTAACAAATGAAATTTTCTTTTTATGAGCAATTATGCGGACCTAATTTGAAAACTGCAAACACTGTAGTGGCTATTACCGTCCATAACCACTTCTACCATTTCCATTAAAAAACCTATTTATTATTGGTGAAAACTTCTTCAGCCACTGAATGGAAAAAGCAATTATGGTACTACTTTTGAACTAATAAAACTGAATATATTCATTAAAGTTACAGCAATTCCATTTCTGCCTCCTTTGCTGTCCATTTATGTCCAGGAATGTTTTCACTCAAAATGTTTCAATTAGAATTCCATCTCCAATTAAAAAGAGAAGTGGAAAAGAAAAAGCCCTCATGCAGTGGGATGCAGAAGATTTTGCTGGGGATAAAATTTCTGTCCTGTCTTTCAATACGTGTGGATTTGAGCTAAAAACAGAAAGGTCTGGGCAGTAAGGGCAGACAAATACAACAAGGCAGAGGCAAGTGGTAATTGCTAACCCAGTGCAAAGGAAGAGATAAGGTGTTGTGGTGGAGCTCTCCCTTTTGGATCACCGCCCTTCAGCTGCTTTTGTGAGCAGCAGGGAGTCTGGTGGGGGAGCAAACACCCTGTGAAACAGGGAGGCTGCAATACCCTGCCAGATCCTTCTCCCAGCTATTTATGCACATGATTTTTTAATTAAGGATTCTGCAGGTGTAAGGCACATCTCTGATATCTGTCATCGTGACTGTCCACAGAGTAAGGTTTCCAAAAACATTTTAGCAAATAAAAATTAACAGCAGACACACCTGGAAAAGGCACTGATGGATACCTTAGCAAGCTCTCTTACCTTTATTCCCTTGCTCTGACCCACTGAATTCTGTTTTTAAACCCATTAAAACCAATTTTAAGACTTCTTCCTTTTCCAGTTTTAATCCCCTAGACCTGGAGAGTTTGTAGGAGAAGTGATGATAAAAGCTGTTACACACATGACTGTGCATTCAGCCATCAAGGAGTCAGATACATTAAGAGGTGGAAAAAAGTCTACCAGCTGAGAGGAAAGGGAGAAGGAAAGGAAAAAGGAAAGGAAAAAGGAAAAGAAGAGGGAAAGGAATGGAAAGGGAAAGGGAAAGGGAAAGGGAAAGGGAAAGGGAAAGGGAAAG
>VWZP01008990.1:713695-729546 GCA_013396995.1 Dicaeum eximium | reverse complement strand
CCTCCCCGGGCTCCCCGCCCCTCATCTCTCCTTCCCGGCTGGCTGCAGCCCCTCACGGGGACGCCCGCGGGCGCAGTCGCTTCACACCGGCGCGAAGCTGAAGGGGGGCTGCTCCCACAGATTCACCGGCTGCGTCAGCGAGAGTCGAGAATCCCTTAGATGTACGAGTAACACAGCCCTTGTCAGCCGGCCGGGGGCTGAGGTGTCCCTCAGGACTGGTGTCCCTGTCCCCGCCTAATCCAAAACCTTCCCCGTCGCTTGTGTCGCCCGGGGAACGGCGAAATCCTTTTGGCATCCAGCAAAACAGCTCCCTTAAACACCCTTTTAACTCGGCTTGAGCGCACTGAACNAAAAAAAAAAAAAAGGAAACTCCCTTAAAATCTGCGGCTAAGAAAGAAGATCGCAAATACTCGTGAGGGGACTGAGTGCGAAGTAAAAATGACGTGGCAGCATACCAGGTACTGAAAGCATAAACGGAGGTAAACATAAGATAGAAATAGGGTTTGGTTTGTGTGCTGACAGAACTTGTGATTAGAGCCTGAAGTGCTGCCGTTTAGCTCGGCTGTGTTTGTTTTCATAGGTCACTGCTGCTCTTTGAGTTAAACTCCTCCAAGCCAAGTTCCCCCGAGGTGAGGGGGTTACCCGGGCGACACGGGGTAAACTCAACAGCCGAGAGCCTGCAGAAGAGCCTGCCTCGGGAATGGCTCCTGTCTGCTCCTCACTCAGGGAAACAGCCCAAAATAAAATCAAAGTGTGGCTAATTGCTGTCGAATTCCTCGCTGGCCAGCAAAGGAAGGCAGCTGAGAGCTGAAAATGCTCTGTAACTTCCCTTTGGGTTGCTGTGCCTCTTTCACTTTTTGCTGCTGAAAAACCAGGTAAGATTTGTAAGATTCTGCCTTTTTACAGAACATTCTCAGTTATTGTTTTGAAGGGGTTTTCTGTGTATCCAAAAAAAAATTGAGAAGTTCGTAGGAAGTTTACCATCTGACTCTCAATAGGCGAACATAATGGGATGAACATAGTAATGGATTATCTGGCCTTTAGCATGAGACATCAAGAGTGCTGGCATCTACAGCTACCTCTACAGCTGATTTCACTGTCTTTGATTTTTATTCTTGTCACTTGAAAAACTGAAGTTCACGATGTTTTTCAGGAAGACTCCCAAATCCATCAAAACTATTAACTGGGATTCATTTTCTTTTAAGAATTAGCTTCCTAGAATTTCAAAACTCCCAATCCTTTGACATAACCTTCTCACGTTTCTTCTTTACCAGTCTGCACTTTGGGATTGTTCTGTGTTGTTTACGCCACTGTCATCTTATGGTATTGTTAGAGCTGGAGTTTAATCTTGGAAAAGAGGGTTGGTGTTTTTAGAATTATGAAGCAGCTCCCAGGACACTCACCACAGCCAGGAGCAGTGGTGACTGTAGCAGGGTCAGTATTACCCACACACAGCTGTATTGACCAGGAGGGTGACAGCAGCTCCTTTCCCAGAGTTACTGCTGATTAGTCATAGGAAAGGTACATTGCAATCTTCTAACTGAGACTAAAGCCCTTTCAAGTAAAATTTAACATAGCACATGCTGTGGTTTTACCTCCAAAAACTGAGCTCTTTGGTTCTGTGCATTCACAGGAAAGGGATTAGATACTAAATGACAGTACTTTAAATAATTTCAAGGGCTTTTAAAAGGTTTTTGTCCTACTTTTGTCTCTTAAAAAATGAAATATAATGTAACGCTTTGTATATGTTAAATCAATTAACAGTTTTCTTTTCAGGTTTTTGGGCATGAATACATTTAAGGACAGTATGTCTGACAACCAACAAAAGAAGAGGAGAAGCAAAAAAGGTAGTTTAACCCAAAGCTTATGTGTTTAAAGTGTAAAATGTAGATCTGAAGCTGGAAAAATACAGTAAGAACTTGAAATCTGGCTATTTGTCAAAACTTAGCAACCATGAAAAATACGAAATCAAACTCAGAATTACTTTCCACCTTCGTAAAGGCCTGAGATTTGGTTTGTTTTTCATATTTTTAAATGTTCTACTTCTGTAGAGTTTCTGTCAATATTTGTCTTCTATTTCTATTCTTCTGAGATAGGAATTGTAACTGGCTTTTTTATGTTCTTTGCTTTTATAGTACATTGAATTAATAAACTTACCAAAGAAATAAAAAGAATTCAAAGTTATACATTAACATTTCAATAAATTACAAAAATTAGTCAAATGTAACTTCCTCTTGTTTCTTTTCCTGATAATTCTTTATAATAATATTTTAATGCCCCAAAATAACTGCATTTGCCATCTGTTACTGGAATTAAATTGCTTTTATGCAAATATTGATGTATTACTGCAGGTTGTGGAAGTGTTGTTGCTTTTCAGAATGCAGACAATATAAGGGAAGAAATGCATCAGTCAGACAAACTAGGAAAAACCAGGTAAGAAGTATCAGTATTTAATTTGCACTTGGGTGTGCACAAATGGGAACAAAGAAGGTAGTAGCCTGAATAAGAAAAATATTTCCTAGACATTATATACAGCTCTGTATGTTGTGCAGTGTTTCTCTCTTCCTAATGTAAATTTTTGGCCACTGCTGGAGGCAGGATATTGCGTAAGGTGAACAAATTATTTGGTATAATTAAAAAAAACAAGCATGGTATGTGGTTATTTGACTTATTAAACCCAGACAATTATCTTGTACACAGTTTTAAGATTAACTTAGACTGTACTTTTGTACCTCATTTCAGTCACAGTATTTATCTTTTTCCACATTTTTCATTCTTCAGAAAACAGGTGGCAGAAAACTGAGGCTTGTCCACACAGCCTCTGTTTTTTCAGGCAGGCCATAGCACATATTTTAAGTAACAAAGGCACATCTGCTCTTCAGAATTCTTCTGACACACTCTCCTGATGATTCATAAAAACTACACACTGGAAGCAATCAATTTTTGTCAAGAAGGGGAAGGTGAACAATAGGTTTTTACATTTCTCTTGTTGCTTGGTTAACATTGTTTGTCATTCCTTCTCACTTGCAGTCAGTCTCTGCATTGCAGGCTGCTATTTCCAGGGAGAGTCACAACCTCACAGATAAATAAAGAAAAGACACTTTGGCATTCTGGATTTTACAAACCTCTTGGTCACATTATTCACCAGCCATATGACTGTTTGAACTGGCTCCTTCCACTTAGTTTTGCTCTGTATTTTGGTTATTTTTGTTTTGCCTTTTAGCCAAATTGCACCAACATCCAGAGCATGGCCAGACCAACAAGTGGCATGTTTTCCAAGTAAAAATCAGATAGCATCACCCAGGAGACATCACACTACTTTACCTTTCTTCTCAAAGAAAGAGAGCATGGGATGTGGCTTTGACTTCAGCTTTCTGCTACAGACCTCATGCCCAGAATCTAACATTTCAACATCATTTATGGACTCAGATACTTTCCAGATAATAAAAGCACAAATAGAACAAAGTAAGTTCAAATTTAAAGTCACAAATTATATAAAGTTATATATTGGTTATCATATTGCCTTTTATGTCTTTTGCTGTCTTCTAAGAGACTTCAGCCACGTCAGCCCTCTTCTTTAATTATAAGTTTGTGTGTGTTTGCAGAATGAAGGAGATAAAGAGAAGTGATGACAAACTTCACCAGTCCTGGTATTCTTTGTAGAGAAACTGAGCCACAAATGTGGAATGTAATTCTCTGTACCTGGAGTGATGACATCTTTCTCCCCATACTGGCAATATTAATTAGCTAAATACTGTAGTTAGCAAATATCCACAATTGAGAAGTATTTAGTTAAATTATTGGTGTCAAAATATGTTAAAATTATAGTATTTTATTGTTTTCTATGGAAAATGGAATTGTGAACTTCAGTATCACAATTAAATTTCAACCTACAACTTTTTTCTGCACTGCAAATTTATAGTCCTGCAACCAGAGATAGATCCTTGATCCCCGGAACACTACAATTTGAAATTAATTTATAAATGTGAATTTTAGTCTAAGAACATCAAATTAATGTTTCATTTGTTTTGATTTTTAAGGGTTAACTGTAACAATGCTAAAAGCCAGGAACAAGAAATCTGAGGTAAGAGGACATTATGTATAAAATGATCATTGGCAAAAGTATTACATACTTTCAAAATCTTAAAAATAGAAATACTGAAGTAATGTAGGTAGTTTGCTTAGTCTCAGGTGTTATTTTCTTTTTTTTAAGAATGTGAAATATTTTTATATTTATTTTATATATATATGTGTATCAGCAAATCTTGAGGTGTGTATAAATAAATCATCAGTAAGATGTTACATCAGGGACTTCTGGAGATAAAAGATTGAAAGTTCAAAAATATATAAAACCTTTATATGAAACCTTTTAAATGGTAATTTAAAATTGAAGTTGAATTCTAAAATAGTTTTGATATTAGATGATTGATGAAATTTACTATGTTAGCAAGAGTTCTGATACAGGATTATGAAAAGAGTTATGGAAAAAAACCCAAAAACATTTAAAATGCAGGGAAATACTTATGAAAAATAATTTAGTTGACCTCGGTGTGATTTAATGCAACTTTGTTTCATGTCTTGGGTTCTGGTGGTTTCTGGAGGTGTATCCTTTGGGATAAACTGAGCATTCATATTAATGCCATGCAGGCTGGACAAAGCCTTCAGAACTGTGAATTTCAAACCAACACATTGCTTTTCCTGGCATGTTCAAACCTCAGTTTGTCCTTGGAATGCAAACAAAAATTTCCTGCAGATTGCAAACTGATGTTGAATATAGACATGGAAATGAGCACTCAGAGCAGATGACTGTGTGATTATTTCTATTGCATTCATTTGCATTAAAATATTCCTTTCCTACAAAATAAAGAACAGAAATACCATTTTCAGAAAATCATTCTCAGTGTTCATCTGAATAGTCCAAACAAAGTACTCAGTTTCTCTGATCTGTACTCCTTCAAATGTACATGGTACCTTTCAACAAATGTGATGGAGAGAAGGGAGGAATAATAAAACACATCCCTGACCCAACAGACTTCTGTGTCAGCTGCCTTTGGTTCTATCCATTTCACTTCACTGCAGATGGAGTGCAGTCTCAACAAAAGTCTCAACACTGCTGTCTCCCAGTGTACCTAAAACTGTGAGCCAAATCTGTGGCCCTTTAATATGGTTTATGGATCTATATGTTTAGATTTAATATAATGTATCTTAAAGTCTATAAATAACTTGTTAGAATTGTTTTCTCCAGGGATGCAATAACATTCTGTTATAATGGTCTAGTTTTCCTTTTGAAAAATTGCTTACATGAGCTGTGGTTCCTTTGGGAATATAATTAATGGTGTCAGCACACATTGGAGGGTTACATAAAAAGGCTTTAAACATCAGCATTAGAGTGGTGCTCTCATTCAGGGAGAGTGCACAGCAAGAGAGGAGCTCTGGCATGTGAAGCCACTGCCCAGCCTTTGATTTCCTGTGGCAAACATGTGAAGTGCCATAGGACAGAGTTAATAACTGACAAGGGGATTTGTACATGTGGACTAAACTTACTGATTTTAAATCATGGAGAATGACTTGTGCCTTAATGCAAAAGATCCTGCTTTCTGTACTAAGGAATATTCGAAATAGTTCTGCATCTGAGAAAATTAATGCAATTAATATAAGAAAAATAACGTATTTTCTCAGGAGTCTGATGTTATACTTCATAATAGGTTTAATACAGGAATATAAAAGCAATATATATATATAAATATATAATATATATAAAGTAATAATAATTTTCTAATTTTATTTCTAAGTCTACTTGGTTCTTAGTGATTAGTTATTACCTGTATCTGTGGTGTAGCACATTATTAATGTTTTTTTATGGAAATTACAGTTTCATTTGCCACCTCTGACATGTCAGCCTGTAAGAACAATTCATCTTGCTCCTCTAAAGGATGATATTGTCAATGAAAGCAGAAACATCAAAAATATCTTAAATATTATGAACTCTATTCCTCAGCCTATAAAACCAGTTACTAAATGTTATCAGTATCAGTTAGACAACTTATTAAACAGGCACGGTGAAAAGTCATCAGAATTGATCATGACCACAATTTCTGATAAGTTCACTCCACTGAAGGACCTGTATTACTTCAGCATTAATAACTGTGGGAAGTACCCCAACAACAAGAAGGAAGAAATCCAAAGCCATTTAAAATGGAGGGAAGCTGATGTAGCAATCCACACTGGGAAGAAGAGCCAGGTGAAATTCCAGTGTTCAGTGGTTTGTGAGAACATCAACCTTCTGACCCAAGCCAGTTTCTGGGATGAGATTCATGCTCACATGAGCTCAGGCAGTGCTCTGGTGAACTGTGGCATGTTTACAGCCCAGAAAACATTTCCAGTGCCCAGCAGCAGCGATGCCTCGAGAGTTGGCAATAACCAAAAGAGAGCAGAGAATTGCTGTAGCACTGGACTGGAAGAAGAAAAGGCTACAGAGTTGATGCTGGATTATAAACCACAGGAAGATGCTGAGAGTGCCAATTTTGTGCTTTGCAACCAGGATTTAGATTCTTCCTGTAAAAATGAAGTGATAGAGGCCTACCAAGCCTTGGAAGATAATTCTGTAGTTGCAGTAATTCCCAGAGCAGAAATTCAAGATCCCTCTGGAAAACAGTCAGAACATCAAGTCTGTCTCTCTGAATCTGAAACAGAAAAAGAAGCAATGTCAGAAGCAACTTCAGGAGACCAAAGTGAGCTTGTAGGTGTTGCTCAGGTTACACTCTCTGAGCAAAAGCCAGCCAGGGAACCACACATTGCTGATCAACCTGCCACAAAAAAGGGTGGTGTCTGTACCCTGCCTCCTCATGTTACTCAGAGCCTCAACGTTCTTGCTCACAAGGAAAATGACAAAATAACGATGAATAGAAATAAATATTCATCAAAATCTAAAATTAATAACAAGATAAAAGTATCTGAAGACTTAATTGCTTCTGATGAGGTTACCACAAAATCAAATGCCAAGAGTCAGATTTTTCCATCTTTGGAACTGATAAAAGTGAAATCTGAGATTTCCATGAAGTGTCAGAAAAAAAACACTCAAGGACATAAAGGTCTTGTTGCTCAGAGTGCTCAGAAAATTAAAAAGCAAAGTTGCTCCTGCAGCTGCAAAAATGCAGCTGTCTTAAAGAAACATGCTACTCCAATTTGTCTGCCACATGCACATTCTGCTTCAGATTTTGTAGATCTGAAATACACTGACATGTTCAAAATAATAAATTCAGATGACCAAGGCCCAGGTATTTATGAAATGTTTGGAACTCCTGTCTATTCCCGCATGAGAGACCTTGATCAACACGAGGGTGGGTTTTATAAAGGTGTTTATTCTGCTCCACCAGGAAAATGCACCTGCAGATCTACCTGCAGTAAAGGGGGAGAAAGCAGCAGAGCCAGAAACACTCAAAAGAAAACACATTCCAAGCCAAAGAAGACCATACCTGGTGCTAAACAAAAGCAGAAAGGTTTCATCACAAAAGACAGAAGGACCAAGTTGAGTGACAGCAACACAGAGCAAGATAATGCAACAACTTCTGAGTTGGATTTTCCATCACGCTCCTTGAGTAGCACAACGTTGTTTCATGGACACATGGATCATCAGCTCACGCTTTCAGAAGATCTTTCACAGTCAACTAAGCAAAATGAAATGTTTATAAATTTAAACCTATCAACCATTAAAGAAGTTTCTTTGGAGCAGTCGTTTGACAGCCAGGATGAACCCAGCCATCAGAGAGATGCTGCCTGCAGCCAGGATCTCCTTCAGGTCAGTGATCAAGGCTGCAGAGAATGCGTTGTTCCAAGTGACAGTCTGGTACCAGCAGAGCAGAACATCTCTGTGCCCCAGTGCAGGGGGGATGTGCATGGTGGCAAAGGCCTGGAATCACACCAGGACTCATTTATTGACAAGTCTGTCCATAAATGTGAATTGGCCTTTTCAGATAGACTGGAATGTCAGTCCCTTACAAAAGTACTAGATCACAGTTGTGCAAGCACACCTCAAAACAGTGGTTTGGAAAATGAATTGACTCAGCCTTCAGTGATTTGGACAAAAAATGCCAAAAGCCCCAGTTTCCAGACAAGTAAAAACATTTCTTCCTGGTCAGATACTAAGGATGTGACTGATGAGTTGCTTTGTTGTCTGGCCAAAGAATTGCTAATGCTTGAAGAAAAAGACACCAACTCTTCAAGAACAAAAAATACATGTTCTAAAGTACAAAACACACAGAGTGAAGAAGAGGAAAACATGAGGAATGGAGATGGAGCAATAATAAATAGTGCTCTAGAGAAGGTAAAAGTAATTTCTTCTTGTAACTTGCTAAATGATTGGAGTGATGCTTCACACAAGTTTGGATGAAAAACGGGAAATATGTGCCTATTAAAGAGAGTTATCAAACCTTTTTTCCTTGGACCAGCTGCCCACTGATTCTTCAGTGCTCTGTTGAATATATCTGTGTTAGAGGCTGCATGTCAGGACATGAGCCAGAACGGACTAGGGCATGACAGGAATAGCTGCCAAAGCTTATATAAATTGACAAATTGTAGTGAATAAAGCAAATAGGCTGTTTTAATTAAAGAGCTTATATAAAAACGTTTTGGGCAAGGCAAGAGCTGGAAATCTGGACAGCTAAGGAGTATGAAAAGACACTACAAATAATCTTGTAAATCCAGAAGAGCAATTACCTTGAGTCTCTAAGTGCAACCAGACACTTTTACAGGTATGAACCACAAGTATTGGTTTATCAGCCTTATTGTGTTTAATTAATGCTTAATCAAAACTTTGAGCCCAGAAGGCTCAGATTTTGGCCCCCAAGTCAACTGCATGCCTTCACCTACTAAGGTGTTTCTCTAGCAGTGCTGCTTCTCCTTGGTTCTGTTAGCTCTTTGTCTATTTAAATTACAAATTTATATGGAAATGTCTCTCACTCCATATTGATACACTCCCTTGTGCTTCTGCAGACACAGGTGCCAATTATAGCTCCGTTCTCACTTCTCCCAGGGAGATGAGATAATGGAATAGATGGGGTAATTATTGCCATCTTTCTGAAGCAGTCTCTTCTTCCTGGGAAGTCATGGCCTGTTATTTTCATCAGAATTGTGTTACATGTGTTACTAAGAGCATGATGATAGCCATAGTCACCATTCAGCTTAGCAAACTGTACCTATGAGACCAAAAAAGAGAGAGTATCCTGCTCTTTTAAGTGCTCTTCTGTCTTGGTGTCAATGGAAGATGTCATGCTGGAACCTTCTGTTTATATCACTGTTGTGATATACACTTGAAAATATTTATACAGTTTTACCTAGTATAGCAATTCTATAAATTACCTGAGCAATTTATATATATATAAATCTATAAAGCAAAGTCATGCTGGGAAAAATTACTCTTTATGCAAAAAGGGGGAATCAAATGAAGTCTGTCTTTTCCTCTCTGCTTTTCCCGCACACTGACCATCATCTTTTAAGCAGAGTTACAGTAAAGCCTTTTTGGCTTCAAATGAAGAAAATGGCCTTCTAAACTTTGATGAATCTACTAAATTACCAGGAAGCAGTTTAGGTACCAAAGATCCTATCATGTGGACAAGAGGAGAAGTCCTTGGAAAGGGAGCCTATGGCACGGTAAGTTAATGTCTGAATATGTAGAGATGTGTTGGTTGTCATTGAGCTACACCTTATCTCAAAAATAGCTGTTGTCCTATTCAACAAATGGGTTAAATATTTTAGATTGTACAGTGAGATATGAAACATGACAAGCACAAAGATTCTATTTAAAATAAGTAAATACTCAAGTTTTGTCTCATTGTTTTGATAAGTGCTGGTTTCACTGTAGGTGTACTGTGGTCTGACAAGCCAGGGACAGTTAATAGCTGTAAAACAGGTGGTTTTGGATACATCAGATCAACTCACTACAGAAAAGGAGTATCAGAAGTTCCATGAGGAAGTTGATCTTTTGAAGACATTGAAGCATGTAAATATTGTAACTTATTTAGGAACTTGCCTGGAAGACAACATTTTAAGCATATTCATGGAGTTTGTTCCTGGTGGCTCCATTTCCAGCGTTCTGAATCGCTTCGGTCCATTGCCAGAAGTTGTCCTGTGTAAATACACCAAGCAAATTCTACAAGGGGTTGCATATTTACATGACAACTGCGTGGTCCACAGAGACATCAAAGGCAATAACGTGCTGCTGATGCCCAACGGGGTGATAAAGCTGATTGACTTTGGCTGTGCCAGGCGCCTGGCCCGGGCCAGCCTCGGCGGCACCCGCAGCGAGCTGCTCAGGTCTGTGCGCGGCACTCCCTACTGGATGGCTCCAGAGGTGATCACCGAGTCTGGCTATGGCAGGAAATCAGACATCTGGAGCGTTGGCTGCACCGTCTTTGAGATGGCAACAGGCAAACCCCCTCTGGCTTCCATGGACAGGGTGGCAGCCATGTTCTACATCGGTGCCCACAGGGGGCTGATGCCGGCCCTGCCCGCTCGCTTCTCCAGCGCCGCCGTGGAGTTTGTGCGCGCCTGCTTAACCAGGTAGGGAAGGAGAAATGCAGGCAATTTGTATTCTGGAGGTAGCTTCTGGTACATATGACTTCATTGTAAATCCACAGGCTTTTCAGCATTTCAGGAAAGCCTTTAGATAAAAGTATATGTAAAAGAGCTTTACTCTTTCTAATGGTATATAAAAGCCCTCACAGATTCTCTTTTTGTAGGCCTTACACTCATTATTTACTTTCACTTATGTAATTTTCATGCAGAAACATGGCACCGTTGAGTTTTGGACAAAACGTTTGATAAATTTCTTTGCTGTGCTTTGCTGTTCCAGTATTGTTTGAGTTTGGTCTATGTCAGACAAGTTGTTTTAAGGACAGTATTCTAAATGGAAGAATTTTCACTTAATTCTTGTTTTCTGCAGTGGAAAAATCTATTATCACTGCCAGTCCAGGAAACACATACTTATTTGAAACATAATACTTACTAGAAACATAAAGTTCTCTCTGTAAAACCCCAATCACTAGCATTCACACATTGTAAGAATTATTATTTTTGTGGTGTTTGTTTTGTTTTAAACAAAGCCACGGGCTTCTTAAAATGCGTGACATTGATTGGAGGTGACAGGACAATCTGATTGACAGAGGCTCAAACAGATAATTATCACCTTTCTTAAATACATTTTTGTGCACCTGAAATAGCTAAATCATCAGAATTCTTCAAAGATTTGCAAGGAATTCAGGGGGATGATTTCTTTAATAATATTTCAGTTTTATAATTCAAAAATTCCAAGTCTTTTCCTTTCAAGCCTCCCTTCCTTTCTATCAACGTTATCAAAAAACCCTAAAAATGAGTAGTGAATGGATAAATAATAATAATAAAGGCTAACTTTGCAATTAGATTTTTACAATTACATCAAAGGCATACATATTAATTTTATATGCTGATTTGTGAAACCTTCAATGCAGAGATCAACAGGAACGGCCTTCTGCTCTGCAGTTGCTGGACCATCCCTTTGTGAAAGGAGGACAGTGAATTGTTCAAAGCTCTTGCCAAATGAACATTTATTTTCCATGGAAAATATTTTCACTTGTGAAAAAAAGACCAGAAGGAGCTGGACTTTAACGTGACAGCAGAAATACTGGAGAGGAGTTGTTTTCAAGCTGTTCTTAGGCAGCAGTGATTAAAGAGTACCTGTTCTGCAAGTCCTTCACTGTGAACACAAGGCCACGTTGTGTTGTATTTGGAGAGACTTAAAGGGAAAATAAAGTCACCATCAGTGGCATGTGACAGCCAGGTAAGCTGGAATGTCTGTAAAACCCTATGGAACACAAGCTGTGGGCAGAGAGCTCTGCAGGTAACTCCAGCTTGGAGATGAGTAATGAGTGTGATGATGCCACAGGAACCTCAGACCATCTGCTGGCATTAAATGTCCTGAGGCCTTTCTCAGTCAGGTGGGCCCTTTTGTTTGACTGGATGGGCATTTCAATTTGTAGCTGGTGAATCAGTTTTTTATGGACATTGATCAGCCCTGTGTTCCTGGGACCCCATATGTCCACAAGATACTGGGTGATTAGAGATAATGATCTAAACCATGGGGCTGCCTGTTTTAAATGAAATAGTGCATTTGATGGCTCTTTCAGGTCCCAGAAGGCTGAGGTTGGAAGGGGCTCTGGAGGTGCTCAGAGCAGGGCTGACTGAAGCAGTTTGCTCAGGCCCTTGTCCCATTGACTTTGGGTATGACTATGGATGGAGACTCCACAGCCACTCCAGGCAACGTGCTCCAGTCTTTAACCCCCTCATGGTAGAAGTGATTTTATGTTTGAAGCCTGTCTTCTAGGTCAAGTTGTCCCTTTGTCCCTTGTCCTGTCACTGCTAGCACTGCAGAGTCTGGCTCTGTCTTCCTTACTGTCCCCATGGGGTGCTGATGCTCACTGAAATCCTGAAGTGTTTTTCTGACCACTGGAGTGAGCACTGTCTGTGACTGGATGACATGGAACAGAGCACTCCAATGGTCTTTACACTTAGTAGAACTAGCTACCACTAACTGCACAAAATTAAATAAAATCCAAAAACCATTATTAAGTATTAATAAAGCAAAAAAACCAGGTATTAGTATTTAGAATGTCCTTTTGTTGATAAGGCTTTTTCCTATCAAAATGGGGTAAATCTTTAGCCTTTGTGAGCACCCAGGCTCCAGGAAGAGAGGTAGTAAAACTCAGCCCTACAACTGTTCAGAGCTGAGCTCTCAAGAATCCAAGGCACTGACTTCAGTGTCAGCTCTGATGTAATGTGAACATTATAAACCCAACCTTCCTCAGATTGCTAAATATCTTAAATACTTTAAGATTACTTAAATAGCTTTCAAACTTTTATTCCAGTAGTCAGTCTCCTAACTCCAGAGAGTTAAGTCTAAACTTCATAAAAGCAAAGAGAGATCAGTACTTCTAGCAAAATTCTTTATTAATATTCTGTAGGTATAATGTTGCATAACAATGACAGAACATTATGCCAGTATAAGAGAAATCCTAACATCACAGTAATCTTCAAAGTTCAAGCAGTTAACAGTCCTTTTTTGAGGAATATTGGTTGGTGCTCATGCCAGACATCCATGGCAACATCATGTTAAAGTATCTTCACATGAAAGTACCTTGCAGATTAAAGGCAGGAGCCTGGACATGTGAGCTCTAGTGGGATGTACATTATTCCATGATGTGTACTAATTCTTCTCAGATTAAGGTAGAGTCTTCAAAGCTGCAAAGTAAATATGAGGGTTTATTTAGCATGAAATGAAACTGAGATGAGAGTCATAAGCAAGGAAAGAATGGGAATGCTCTAGAATATACAATTAATTAAAAAAAGGTCAGCATTACAAACCCCCCTTCTTATGCACATCTTAGAAGCAAAACTAACATCTCTTGTTAGAGTTCTCCAGTATTAAGGTTACCAGTTATTTGCAATTTGACATGTTTAATCCAGTTAATTACACTGAAAGTAGTCATTAGAGTTTTGTAAAACTTGAACCTGAGTTTTTAATCAAAATGTGAAAGCACATTTTTGCTTTTGTTTAACCAGACTTCAAGAATGAGGTGTCAATTTAAGGCCAGCACTTGCAACAAAGGTATTTCAGTTTAACCAGAGCTGTGCTTGCAGCAGAGCTCAGGGCCCAGCACAACCAAACCAAGCCCTGTGCTAATCTGGGAGCCTTGGGTCTCTTGGCTGAGCCGGTCTGGTGGAGCAGTCTAGAAACAAGTCTAATTCTGCATATTTGTTACTTGATGAGATCAGAGATTTTCACACCAAAATCCAGGTGCCTAACTACAGGCATCCAATCAAACAGGGCGAAAGGGTGTGAGATCCTGAAAACCTTTTTTTTTTTTTCCCCATGAGACTGAGCAGGGTCACACTTTGCTTCGTTATTTATAGTGCTGGGGCAGGGCAAGCTGTGCTGGTTTGAAGACTACAGCCTTCCTTTCTGAAACCAGTAAGGACCCATTACAGTGCAGGCAGCCTGCCAAGCACTTGCTGTGACTGCAGGTTTCCTCAAGATTTGGCGCTTAAATCTCAGCAGCTGGAGATACAGCCCTGTCCTGCTCCGACTGTAGGGGTACCCAGCGTCTCTCTCACACGGGAACCGGAGCCACGGCTCACAAGGGCGCGGCCACAGACAGGCCAACCCAGCTGGGTTACACTGCACTTGGCATTGCCAGCAGCAGGATGTAAAAATTTGCATCTAAAATTACACACATCTACCTCTCTTTCCAAGGAAGCAGAGCCTGGTCCCCGAGATTATTTGGGTTCAGATTTTGTGCTGTTCCACCAAGCTCAGCAGGGACTGATGCCATTTCCACACCACTCCTACCAAACCTCTGGTTCTTGCATGCAGGCGAAGAACCAGAATTTTCCCAAGGAAGGGCCCCCAGGACACCCTCCAGTGCACTCAAGGACACTTTCCCCTATTTTCCCCTTCCTACAGGGACCTGCACCACAGGACAGCTGAGAAATTTAAGAGGTGTTGTCAAAGAACACAATGTCAACTATGGCAACTCCAACGTTGCTGTTAAAGTGCAGGAATATGGGGGCATCAAATCCAAGCACTGAATTTCAAGGTTATAAATTTAGTTTGGATCTGTTATAGCCACTTCAGGAGCCAGAGAAACAGTCATTCCCAGTAGCAATGGGAGAGAAGACTCCTGGCACTAGTTCTCTCTTTAAGGTGTAAGGAGTTAAGCCTTTGAGAGAAAGGAGGAATTAACTAGCTAGTTCAGTCTGGCATAACTTCTAAGGCTCAAGACACAAATTTTTACAAATGCTTATGTGCATTCACAACAAATTAAAGAAAACAAACCAAGTATTTATCCAATCACCTTTCCTGCAAAACAAGGATTGGGAACCCTTCCCTGTAAGATCTAAGAAAGAATGCATGGTGTAGCACTGTCACCCACCCCCTCACTGCTAAAAGGAGAAATAATAATGAAAAACCCCTCCACCATCACAGCTGGCCAGGCACTACAAACTTCTACCACCGTGCACAGGCTCTGCCCCCAAGGTACAGAGAAGGAGCAGCTTAAGATAGCACAAAATGTCTAGAATTTGCTTTTCAGGTACCAAATACTTGATCAGTGTAATGGAAATAAAGGAAACAAGTCAGACTTCAGACTTTCCAGCATTCCACTGAGTGATTTGATGACAACTAGCAATATTTTGCCAATAACTGAAAGGGGATCTTAGTGTTTGCTAACAAAGTTGGAAAAATTAAACATAGGAAAATGGGATAATTTCTGCACAATAGAGGTGAGGTAGGGAATTTTATTGAAAATACTTTTTTTTTTTTACAAGTTCTTAGAAATAAACTTCTTTCTAATCTCACACAAACAGCTGTACCTCAAAAATTCAACTAAGCTATTATGAAACATTTATATTTACAGTTAGCCAAAAGAATATACAGAACTGCCATGTTATGCAAATAGCCAAGTACCAGCTCACAGTGAGATACATCACCCCAGCATTCCCACCATCAGGAAGATTCAACATAGAAAGAATCTCACTATTCTACAAACCTCATCGCACAAAGAGGGAAGATTTTTAATAGTGTTGTAGCAAGGTCTCCACTACAGCATCATTTTACAAATTACATAATTCATGTACTCAAACTTTTAACAAAAAATCTGCAATAAGTGATGAACAAAGTAATAGTGTTGACTATGAGCCTTTTATTGCATTTATTCAGTCATTCACGTGAGGCCAGTGCCGATCCCAATAGTTTTCATTCATTTCCAACACCTCAGCCAGGCTGCAATTCACACCATTCACTAATTTACAGTGGGTTTCAGTCA